>JAOUQU010345846.1:0-12571 GCA_028566735.1 Ammoglanis amapaensis
ATTAGGTACACCTGTCCAACTGCTCATTAACACAAATGTCGAATCAGCAAATCACATGGCAGCAACTCAATGCATTTAAGCATGTAGACATAGCCAAGACGATCTGCTGCAGTTTAAACTGAGCATCAGAATGGGGAAGAAAGGTGATTTAAGTGACTTTTAACGTGGCATGGTTGTCTGTGCCAGGCTGGCTGCTCTGAGTATTTCAGAAACTGCTGATCTACTGGGATTTACACATACAACCGTCTCTAGGGTTTACCGAGAATGGTCCGAAAAAGAGAAAATATCCAGTGAGCGGCAGTTCTGTGGGTGCAAATGTCTTGTTGATGCCAGAGGTCAGAGGAGAATGGCCAAACTGGTTAAAGCTGAAAGAACAGCAACAGTAACTTAAATAATCACTTGTTACAACCAAGGTATGCAGAAGAACATCTCTGAACGCACAACACGTCGAACCTTGAAGCGGATGGGTTACAGCAGTAGAAGACCACACCGGGTGCTGCTCCTGTCAACTAAGCACAGGAAACTGAAGCTAAAATTCGCACAGGCTCACCAAAATTGGACAATAGAAGACTGGAAAAATGTTGCCTGGTCTGATGAGTCTCGGTTTCTGCTGCAACATTCGAATGGTAGGGTCAGAATTTGGCTCCAACAACATGAAAGCATGGATCCATCCAGTCTTGTATCAATGGTTCAGGCTAGTGGTGGTGGTGCAATGGTGTGGGAAATATTTTCCAGGCACACTTTAGGCCCATTAGTACCAATTGAGCATCGTGTCAATGCCACAGCCTACCTGAGTATTGTTGCTGACCATGTCCTCCCTTTATGACAGCAGTGTACCCATCCTCTAATGGCTATTTCCAGCAGGATTATCTCAGACTGGTTTCTTGAACATGACAATGACTTCACTGTACTCAAATGGCCTCCACAGTCACCAGATCTCACAATAGAGCACCTTTGGGATGTAGTGAAACCGGAGATTCGCATCATGGATGTGCAGCCGACAAATCTGCAGCAACTGCATGATGCTATCATGTCAATATGGACCAGACTGTCTGAGGAGTGTTTCAAGTACCTTGTAGAATCCATGCCATGAAGGATTAAAGCAGTTCTGAAGGCAAAAGGGGGGCCAACCCGGTACTAGCAAGGTGTACCTAATAATGTGGCCGGTGAGTGTATATATACATTTACACTATATGCCTCGACTCACATATGAGCTTAAATCACAATCCATAGTGTTCAATATGATGTTGGTTTTCCCTTTGGGAAGCTAGAACAGCTTCAACTCTTCTGAGAAAGCTGTCCACAAGGTTCAGGAGTGTGTTTATGGGGATTTTTGACAGTTTTTCAAGAAGTACATTTGTGCGGTCACATGTTAATGTTGTTTTGAGAAGTCCTGGCTCTCAGTCTTTGTTCTAATATATCCTAAAGGTGTTTCTATCGGGTTGAGGACAGGACTCTGTGCAGGCCATATACATATAACCACCTAGCAAATGGAGAGATGTGATACCGTGAGACCCTGGAGACACAATGTGCACAGTGCAACTGTTACTGGAAGGCGAGTGTGTGGCTGAGGATAATACTTCTGCACATGGCCAATGGAGAAAGAGAGAGAGAGAGATGTCCACCCCTGTACATTGGCATGTGTGACACGGATCAACCGTGATGGTGTCTGTGATGGAAGGGGATCGCTGCATCCATATCCCTCGTAAAAACGTAGGGAACTGAAAAGTGACTCTTGAATGACGCGACGTAGTAAAGTGATAACCAGATCCAACTTGTTGCGCTGATAGTGATTCGGCATCTCTGAGAATTAGTAATGATGCAGTTAGAGAGTGAGGGCTTTGGACTTGATCTATATAGATGTAACGTACGATGTGTTATTGCACGGTTAGCATGTAATGACCTGCAATACTGGTTTCCACTAGGTGTGAAAGTTCCAAACATTTTTGGTGACCCCGACATGACTGTGGTGGGGTGTTGTGTTTGGTTGCGAAACGAATCAATGAATGGAGGAAAGTGAAAAGCTGTTAGTTTTTCCAAGGACGTGATGGGGAATAACGAGTTTCAACTTTGTAGGTACTTGGAAATTGAGAGAATAATTTATGAGTGAGTCAGTGGGTAAGTGTTTCAGCATTATTATTTTCCTTTTTTTTAAACCTCTGGCAGTTCAGCACATTTGTACCATTTCAAGCTATTTATTGAAGTTATCTGTTTCTCCATATTGTTATCGTTGCCGTTTTGTTAATATAATGTCTTCTTCTTGTATTATTTAGCCACTTTATGACCGTTTTGGCAAATATCATGTTTTTTAAACAGTCACAAACATTTAAATAATAATGCAACTGTATGTAAATTTTTGGCAGTATAATTCACATTCTGTTCAGTTCAAAATGCAAATGCGTTCTCTCGTGAAGAGATTCATTACCTGTAATGCCTTATTAGAAAATGAAATGAGCACAACCTGACCTGAGTGGTATAATATTGTATTCTAATAGTAAAATTAGCATTCTGTTTCAGCATACAAACCACAAGGTACTTTTATGTCTACCTCTTTGTTTTTTTTAACAGTTTTAATAGGGACTTTGCTTGTTTCAAAATCAGTTGGAATATTTTAGCTTCTGGTTTTGTTTTGCTGAAATATATAAAAACTCTACAAGATATTCATAAAAGGTCATATAAGTGGTATTTATGATTGTATTCTGAATCTGATGGATGTTGTATCACATCAGCATACTGTTAAATACTCACACAGACAGCAGGAAAGGTACTGTCCAGTCTTAAGTTGATTTTACATCCTGGTCTTTTTCAGTCGACTCAAATATCTCTCAATAAAAGGGTAAAATTGTACAAGCACACTACAGCTGAGAATTGATTGGGTTTGATTCCCAGCTGTGTTGTCTGCAGACATGATAGGGTATTGATATTGGAATTGGTGTCTGAGTGAGGTGTGTCAGAATTGGTTTTACTCGGGCGGGTTTGTTTCATGGTTAGTTGACGCAAGTTTCACAGCAATATAGGTGATGCCTGATGTTATGTTTACAATCTGTATTTAAAGAGGATGTATAATGCCAAACTCACTTTTTTGTCTGCTTTTTTTATTTCGTTTTGGGGTTTCCTGTAAACTGGATAAAATATTTTGGTTTTATATCTCGTATTGTGACATCACAATAAGGGAATTAGCAAACAATTTACCTGGCACAAAATTTTCTATTTTGGTCTGCTGTTTACATGTTTAAGACACTGAGCACTGCAGCTACAGACAAAGGAAAGTCCCAAAAGAGGCACCTTATTGTTGGCTGCAAAGAGCAACAGAACTCCTTTCATCTTCTTCCAACACTGCTCACTGAGACTCTTGAAAATAAACGATTCAGCATGAACTAACCAGCACAACCTAACACTATCGTTACTGCTAGCTCTGCTTGCAGTGCTTTTCTCCATTTCTTATTGGAGCACAATCATTTCAGTATTAAAAGCCTGTTTTCTGACATGTTCTTGTAAATAAATCACAGTAAACACTATATGGCCAGGACACTTAGTAAGGCTTATTAGATCTACGGAATGTTTCTTGTGTGCTATTCCAAATTTTTTATGTGATAGTGATTTTGTACAAAGCACGTCTTGAACATGTCTTGTAGAACTGGTAGACTTGTTCTAACGTGATTAAAAAGAGGTATAATATGTCCCCATTAAGGTTTTCACCTTTATTAAAGAATGGCGTAGGAACAGAAGAGACCATGTATTATTGGGTAATAACTGTAACTGATGACATACCTGGTTCTTCAAATAAAATGAATAGACTGCTTTGTAAGAGCTTATTAACATAAACGCATTAACATAAATTCCACACCGGAGCCAGAGAAGCGGTTTGCCATTGTCACTGGAAGGTTATATGGCCATTTTCTTTTCTTTTTGGCTAAGTGATGTCCAGGCCATTGCGTTTGCAGGCTTTATTTGAACACCAACATTCATCTGCATTTAAATGTCCTCATGAGTACTGTAAGTATTGTTTAGTAAACAGCACCACCAGATTTACAGGTGAAAACATTTATTTTTATGTTAGAAATCTTTGGTAATATGTACAGTCCATTTTGTTATTATTGGCATTTTTAAAAGAGTAATAAAGGATAAGAAGGGACAGGTCTGATTTATTGGGTGAAAAGCAGAAAACATGTTGCCGGTTTATTACCTAACAGTCGCATAACTCTTATTGACCTGACTGCATGTCTTCAGACTGTGGGAAGAAGCCTGATATACCAAAGGAAACTCATTCCTACAGAGACCTAATTTTATAAGTTTAAATTTTATTAAGTTTAAGTAAATCTTCAACACATTTTTTACCAGTTTCCAATCGTATCCGATACTTGGCTGCTCTGCGGAACGCTACAGATTTTCCCAAAGTTGCCAGGTTTTTCTCCAACCCATAATGCACTGGGGAAATGGGGATTTACTTAAACTTACTTATATTATATTATCTAACGGTTGTCTCTGTGCTGGACAACTTCACATCTCCAATCAACCTAGTGCATGATTTTGTGCTGTGGCGGGAAACCGGACTACCCATAGCCACCTCACAAGGATGCTAGGGGAACATGCAAACTCCGCCCAGAAAGCTCCTGGGTCGATTGCTGATCTGTAAAAAGGAATTCTCCTTAGTTGACGACCTATGTTCTGTATGTGCTTGGTCCTTTTTATAAAAGAATAAAAACAGATAAATGTTCTATGTTTGTTTTCCATGTATAATATTAATACAATGCTATTGTATTTTTAAATCAATATGCAATGTTATAACTCCCCACTGTCTAAAGGGGCCAACCATTCATCCTGTGTTAACATGGGTGTTAAAAGCCAGAATGCCCAGACTTCTGGAAGAATTTTGATTCACTGTGCTTTGTGATCTTTATATTGATGAGAGAAATAAACTATCTTGGCAAAAGTACTCGCTCACCCATCCAAATGATTAGAATCAGGTGTTCTAATCACTTCCATGGCCAGAGGAACTCTGGCCCTCTCCATGGCCTATTCCATGACCAAGTCCATAAAGATATGGATGGCAGAGTCTGGTATGAACGAACTTGAACGGTCCTGACCTCGACCTGGTAGAAACTCCTTTGGGATGAATTAGAATGGAGACCCTGAGCCAGGTCTTCTCGTACCAACATCAGTATGTGACCTCACAAATGCACTTTTGGACAAATGGTCAAAAATCCCAATCAACACACTCGTGAATCTTGTGGACAGACTTCCCAGAGGAGTTGAAGCTGTTCTAGCTGGACCAACGTCATATTGAACCCTATGGATTAAGAATGGGATGTGACTTAAGCTCGTATGTGAGTCAAGGCAGGTGGGCAGATACTTTTGGCAATATTGTGTAGCTCACATAGCCGAGGATTATTTAATATGAGTCTGGAAGATTCTGAAGGTGTGAACCTGTAGTTAAAGTGTTTCACGTCTAGACCTGCACATAATGGAGGAAGTAAATTTAGAAAGTTTTGCAGGGGAATAAAAGCTAAGTTCTCAATTATGATTAGTAATTACTAAATGTGTGCTAATTATTCTGGCGGTGTGTATATATTTATTTGTTTAAGAGTACAAACTCTCCATTTGGGAACTACCCTAGCCACTAGGATGCACAAATTAATATTAAATAATATTAATCTTTCAGGAAGCCACTGTATTAACATTCCGGTCAAGCTTTTGGGTTTGAAAGTGAAACTTTAGGATTTACTGGCCCTTAAACCGAAATGTGATCGTCACGCTGGCTTTCAGACGTTTGAATTTAGTCGACGCATCATCTGCTGATACTGGCATGTTTGCTGCCAGAATAGTCCACTGTGCGATGAATCTTGGGATTGTTTGTGCTGTGAAGGATGCAATCCTTTGTTTGAGAGGTGAAGTAGGACACATTTGTTGGCCGCAGTCAAAGGAGCCTTCGAAGTGGAACAGCTTTGTCGCGCCACTGTGACAGAATCGCCCTTTGCTGTCTCTGAATTGGGACAAACTTTATGAATTTACATGCTCCAGTCCGGTAACGTAAAGCCTAAAGAAGGGGGGCTGCAAATTATACATTTACTTTGTGAATAAAACAGGTCAGTTTATAATTTATGAAGAAATATGACATCTAAATATTTTACTTCTTAGTGTGGTGGTTTAGTAGGTAGCAGCATCCGATTGCAGGTTCGATTCCTGGCTAGACCTGGGGTTTTCTGTATGGAGTTTACATGCTCTCCTCATGTCTGTTTGGTTTTACTCCAGGCGCTCCGGTTCCCTTCCGGAGTCCGAATACATATAAATGAGGCCAATTGAAAATGCTAAATAATCCATGACTGTGTTTGCTATGTGTTTCCTGTCATGAATGTTTCTTAAAGTGTAAAACATAAATTAGTAAATTACGGTAAAAAGCTAAATAAATATATAAAAATAAATAACGTACCAGCAGACTACTAGACAGACTTGTTGGGGCCCGGGATGTGAAGGCTTCACATGTCCTCATGGCCAATATAAATTATAGTAAATAGGCCTCATTTATGGGCCCGTCGGACCCTGAAGCCTGGGACAACAGACCCTGTTGCCACACCGTCCATGGGGTTGCTTGTCAGTATAAAGTAGATATTAAAAAAAATATTGGGCAAAATTAGCACCTAGTTTTTTTCTTTTCCATGCTGTCATAAACTAGGTCGTAGATTATTTCAAAAGAAAAGAATGGAACTTTGGAGAAGAGTGAGAATTATTATATTTTTAAGGATTTCATAAGATGTGTGTTGCATTTCACATACGCTTTAAATAAAAGCATTGGCAGGTCCAGCGCTGCAATGGTGAACCCATTAGTAACGGCTGATCATGGGCTGGAGATGCTTGTATATCTGGAGATGTCAAATCAGGAGAGAAGCCAGGAGTTATAATGGTGAGCATACGGCCATCTGCTTAATCTTTGAAATAATGAAAAATTTTCCCTTAAATTAAACGAGGAGCCATGGTGATATGACTAACGTGGACATGAGGTGCCAGTGCCAGTGTATTGGTTACAGCTGCTTTCTAATAAGTCTCTTACACAATTATTGGCTAAAAATGCAAAGCTAAACAATTTCAGGGACCGTATGCAAGCCTGCATTAGGATCTGGGCATGTCATCATCAGACTCATTTTATTTCTTAGGTATTCTACACATATTTAGGACTTTTTGTGTTACAATAAACTGATTTTTTTCCTATGGCTTCAGCCTGGATTGGTATAGAAAGTATATGCAACTCGTTTGGGAATAAATTCATCCTTGCAGATCACATAACATCAAACATGTTGACTGTTTTCTCTTGGTTTTCTTTATGGGATCTTTAGGCAACATAATTTGACACATGACATGTCTAGAAATGTTGGGCGGATATAGCCTAGATTACTACTTATTCTACTTCTCTCTTTAAGGATCCTTCCAAACACACCCTCCAGCAGCTGTGGGATGCACTGCAGTTAGCATGGATCTAGGTAGTAGAAACTTGAGTCACTTCCGTTCCCAGTCTAGTGTGGCAGTTACTCGGGGTATCACCTGGTGGTCACAGATTTGATTAATATTAAACCAACATTCATCACACCCAAGTCCAAATGTTCATATGTTAAACTTATCTGTCTTGTAAGAACCAACTACTTCCCGTAAGTGGTCTTTTTTTTTACATATTCAACATTTTCCCTAAATCGTAAATTGTAGAATGGACATTGTAAAATATAATCATGAGAATATGTGTATTTTTTTTAAAAAACGGACGCTACCTTGCTGTTTTGACCTACACAGTGAACTATATTAGGGGCAGTGACTAGAGCTATGTGCTATGAACCGGAGGATTGGGGGTTTGATTCCTTAAGCGAGACCCATAACCCTTAACACTATGTGCTCCAGGGATGCCGTACGATGGCTGACTTTGTTGCTACGACTCCAATTTTCAAACTAGCTGATATATGTGAAGAACGTGTATACGTGTTATGACAAATAAAGACATTCTATTCTTCCATTCGATATTCTTAGAAGAGGGTTTTAAAAGGATGTGGTCTCTTAAGGCACGTAATTTACCTTGAAAACCATTGACATAAGATGAAGCAACACTATATATAAATAGAACCGATACTACACGAAATGTGTTACTTTTTTTAAACACTAAGACCACAATTACGTTGTCTGTGGCGCTCCATTATCCAGTAAGAAAAAAAAACTTGAATAGCAAAAAATCTTTATAGATTGTTTACTTTATGGAATTCTCAGTGGCATCAATTTTGAAACTGAACGTGCTTAGGGTGACTTTAAATCCTACTAAGTGTATCACTCACTAAAATAGATCTGATCAATAATGGTCTCTGTCAGAGCTGTAAGTGAGAGTCTGTTGGACACTCCTGACCTGTGATGAGTTGGTGACATCTGTTTGAAGATCAACCATCTTTATAGCGTTCTGTTTTTATGTTCTTAGTGATTTGGGGTCTGACTAGCAAATTTTAAACTGTTTATCTTTTCAGGTGAAACAACAAGCTAATCCAAAACTCTGGACCTGATGCTGATTTTTTTTAAATACCTAATGTCTAATAATAAATACCTTGCTTGCTTTGTTGCAGCAACATAGCTATTTTGCTTTGTGTTTTATCAAATTATTGACTTCGGTGCAATTGAAATGAGAAGGTAGTTCAGAAAGCTGTTTTGTAAACAAGCCATGAAAGTAGTCGTTGAGTAGATTCTCAAAAACGGCGCCAATCTTGTAAAACTAACACACAGGTCAGTTAATATTAACAAAAACATTTGTGTCTTTATTGTGAAACTTATAGTAGTGGTATTGTCTCTTACTCCAGTATAATTTAACTAATTATCGTTTAAATAATTATACAAAACATTTTTAAACAGTAAAGGAGAAGAGGCTACTACAGAACTACTGCTGCTTCAACCCACTGATTATTCATGCCGCATTAGTCTTAGGTTAAAACTATATTTTTTATTTCTAGGTTGGATAAAATAAATCTATACAAATAAAAAATAAATACAAATTTGTAAGTGCTAGTAAAAAAATACTTTTTATTATCTAATGTTTTATTTTTGAAATTGGCATTTTTGCTTTATGGTTTGTTAATTTGTATTTTAAAAGGTGTATAATATGCAAAATTCACTTTTTGTGTTTTCATTTTGTCCTGCAAGTCTTTACTGTTCCTATAAACACTCCAAGTTTGAAAAAACTTCACCCATGCGATTTCTGTAAATAATTGTAAAAATATTTAGTTATAAAGAAATACAAGTCGTTTTGACTTCCATGATTTTGCTACGTAATAAATAAATGATTTGCATATTATTCTATCTTGTATTAGAGGATTTGCCAAACGGTCATCAAGGTTTGCGTCACTTTAACATAGATTGTTTTGAGAACTTTGGATCCTATGGATTAGCATCCAAATTAGCAGGATTAGCTAACAGGTTGTACCTTCGTAGATTGTAAAAGTATTAACAAATATAATAGACTTGATTACTGTCAGGCCTTCAGCAGTTGGGAGAGATATTATGACGTGAGAGATAATATATAAAATAATGAGCTGTGTTTTCATCTCTGTACTTTATGTAGCTCAAGCTAGCTCAGTGCTAATGCAGACGATCCAGTCATTTTAAAGCTCGATACTTTTCTGATAGTAAACGCATTTAAAATGTTGTTTACACTCTAATGAAAACTTGTGTTGAGTTAGCAATGTCACCTAACATTGGCTGTTGAATCTTACTTTACAATGTTACATGTGCATTTTCTTATAAATAGGATTATATTCTTATATATAGCATTATTAGAATTCCTTAATTAATTTATTTGTTATTTCGTGATACATTGGATCGATTACACCATAACATGCTGAACGGGGAAGGCTGACTTTAGTGGAACTAAGGAGAAATTGTGATCTTAACAAATACGTTGATTTAAAAAGTTGGCTTATGTTGGGATCTGAACAAATAACCTTTTGTGATCCCCGATGATTTTTTGTTTATCGATATTGATGAGTCAAACCAATCAAGTAAATGTAATCGATTTTTTTGCCAGTCGATGTGAGAAAAATGCTGTGATCAAACTGGTACCAGGGTTTGATGAACTTCGGCTCACTTGTAGCCTCTGCTGGTAGCACCGCCTAAGAATTATCCAACCACATGTGATGGTCTTGACCCCTTTTATACTTTTCTCAGACCTTTGTCCTTTAAACCTATCTAAACTAGATCTGAGGGGGTTGCGATTTTGCAGACCCAAGTATGTACTAGGCTGTCCCTGGAACCTATTTGCCCCCCTCTGTTACTCCTGATAAGAAGTTGAGGCTCAGGCCCCTTTTGGAATTTTGGAATAGCTCATTCTATCTCTGTCTATTCGTTTATCGTCCTTTTTCCCAGTCCCTGGGGTAGGACGTTAATGTTTGGAGCAGAGTTTTCCGTCCGGATGCCCTTCCTGACGACAACCACCAGTAAGTCATGGGATCTTGTGAGACTACTGGACAATTTCACATTTCCGATCAGTGCATGTTTTTGGACTGTGGGAGGAAACCCACACTGACACGGGGAGAACATGCAAACTCCGCATGCAAACTCTGCACAGAAAGTCCCCAGCCCGACCCTGTGATCAAACTCGGGACTTCTTGCTGTGAGGCGACAGTGCTAACCACCCAACCACCGTGCCGCCTTGGAAGAGCTCATTGTTGGTTCATAATTTAGCTATTATGGCATTAATGTTTTTATCAATGATTGATCAATATTTCTAATACTAACCATTCTGCAATGCTAGTTGCATCGGGTTAGAATATTTAAGGCTGAATTGCATGTATGCTTTCATCCATTTTCACATGTAACCCATTATTAAGTGAGTAGGTGGAGCATAGCGGGCAACAGCCTATTAGCATAGAAGTGACATTGTTCTGAACAACCCGTTCAGTAAAGGGCTTAAACTGTGAGAGTTGTTTTGTGCAAAGGACTTTATGATCATGTTTTGTAGGGCCCATAGATGTACTCTAGCTTTTTTAAAGAGGCATACGATATTCCTTTTTAATGAGCATGAAGTCTGGTACTGCTTTCCAAATGGTTCCCTAAAAGCCTGACAAATTTTGCTGCTAAATACACAAAGAAGAAACTGGAGCAGAGGGGCTTCTGCAAATTAGACCTAAGAATTAGACTGATTTCTAAGGAACTGAAGAGCTGTGATTGATTACATAGTGTGTATTGGTCTACTGTGCCATGACAGTTTTTTGTTTGTATTTTGCGTTTGTCATTTTGTCAGAAAAAGAAAATCTGAATCTGGTTTCTTATTCGACCTCATCTGTAATGAAGACGAACATTTTATGCATGTTAGTAAGAAGTCAGATGGTGTGTTATTCAGAGACTGGGCCACTTGCATCTCTGGCAATAAAGAATTCAATTACCTTACTCATAATTTTAACCACTTATCAAATTGGTGGCGGGGGAGGGGGGGTGTTACTGGAGTGTATTCCAGCTTTTCAATAGGTGGAGGACAACTTGGACTAGGCTCTCGTCCATTTCAGGAGAGATGTACATACACATATACCGGACTGTTGAAGAAAGCCCACACAGACACAAGGACAATGTGCACATTTCACAAGGATAGGACTCACAGAAAGGTCCCAGGACCAAGCAATGACCTTCTTGCCGTGAAAGGACAGCGCTACCCACTTAGCCGCCTTTTAACCTTACCAATCAATCAATATAAATGCAATGTTCTGTGGACATCTGGCTCTGACAACCTGACAAAAATGACATTTTAGTTTTCACAAAGAAATATTTAGTTTTCATCCTTTTTCTTTAAGGATTCTGCAATTCGTCTTTGCGTGCTAGACATACGTTTTTGGCCAAAATATGGAATTATGATAAACCGATTCTTGGAGTGGATCACAGTTTCTGGGTTTTAGTTTGTCCACTTTTTTTGAGTATTGAGATGTGCTAAGTTTCCTGGCCATGAAACACAAATTTCATGTTTTACTGTCTGAGCTACTTGGTTTCACGTTGGTGTTCCTTTCATTTGGAAAAGCAAATTTCCAAATTTATCCTTGATCATTAGGAGAAGTTGATCTTGGAGGATTTTTTGATATAATTTTTATTCTACCGTGTTTTTAAGCAAATGCACACATTAATGGTCTCGGTGTGCTTCACTGTTGGAATAACACATGATTCTCAATTAGCTTTCATTTTTTTTCTTCTCTGGACAACAATCTTTTCATATGTCCAAAATAGTTTGAAGGGGGCTTCTCATCAGAGAAAATATTTTTACTCCAGTCCTCCGCAGTCCAATCCATATAGTTTCTAGATAATGTCAGTTTGTCCTTGATGTTTTGCTTGGAGATAAGTGGCTTTTTTATCCTTCTCGACACAAAGCCATCTAGCAAAAGCCTCTCAGATGCACTCACACCTGCCCTCTGCCATTCTTAACCAAGCTCTACGCTGGTAGTGACCCGGTCTTATAACTGCATCCTCTTTAGGGCAGTTCTGATACTTGCATGACTTTATTGGGTGGCCTGAAACCTTCTTCATTGCATTTGAACCACACTCCTTAAAGTTGTTTCACTAACTGGTTGATTGTGGC
>JAOUQU010346064.1:0-12568 GCA_028566735.1 Ammoglanis amapaensis
CGGCTAAAACAGTGTAAACATTTCTAGCATTTTTGTGATCATGTTTTATTGTGATCTGCGGCAGCCCGGCATTAAAGATAAAACTTCACAAATGTGTATCCCAGTCAAAATGAAATTGTTAGTCGATTCGTTGGAGTAAATGATGACCACTGGTCGACCAACAAAATCCTTGGTTGTGGACAGCCCTATTATTATCATTCGGAAAGAGAACAAATGTAAGTATTACTTTATATCCTTTTGAACTATATAAAGTGTTGAGACAACGACACCCACTTCTGATTTCTGATGTGTTTCAACCCCAACAGTTTCTGACAGGTATAATAAATCAATAATCTAAAGGAAATGATGTTTTTAGTCACTGTTCAAGGAAGACTGAAGTTACTGTTCCAGCATGACTGTGCTTGTACACAAAGCAAGAACTACTGAGACGCTCTGTGACGTTCAACAGCAGCATCACTAAACATCTTTGGAATAATCTAGAACTGATGTAGTGGCAGGCCATACAAATGCACTACTAATAGATGGGCACATTTTTAACTCTTTTAGCTCTTATTATATCCTAAGAGATAAAAAGTAGTCACTCTACTAAATCTACATCGTTATGCTTTTGAAATAGGATATCGAACAGGATCATGTCAGGTGTCTAAATACCCTAGATACCCATGTCCATACCTTTCTTGTAATACAATTGCACATTTGATTTGATGTATGTATAAAAGATGGAGTGAATACCTGCTGAATGGTAGAGAGGCAAGCAGTCATAGATGATGTCGTCTGGAGTCATGCGGAAAGCGTAATAGCCAAAAGCAGTGATTCTATAATACCTAAAATTAAATAAAACATAAAAAAATGCTTTCTAGTTTAAAGTTTAAAAGCAAACATGTACTAATCAAACCAATGTATTAACTAATAACTGTGTGAGCCTAATAAACAAACAAACTAGATGTTAACTATAAATCCCACAATCATGGACAACTTCATATATCTAATTCATCTTACTTGAACTTGTGGACTATGGGGGGAAAAGTGCAACATGTGGGCACAAGACAACATGTAAACTTCACCAGGGCTGCCCCACGTGGAGATCGAACGTTGAGGTATCACCCTCTTATAGCTGATTTATACTTCTGCATCGACTCAATGAATAGAATACCTTACTTATTAAATTATTTTATAATTCTGTGTCAAGGTCATATGCACCATGAAGTAGTTTCCTACCACAATGCAATGAGGCGTTGTGTTGCTGAGGGCTCTGTGGCGGTCGGGTTTAACCTCCCGTATCAGCGACAAGTGAAAAAGGTCAATGTTGGAGCAGCAAATTGGTTCGATTCTCATGTCGTTCCGAGGGCTTTCTGTGCGGAGTTTGCACATTCTCCGCATGTCATCGTGGGTTTCCTCCAGGTACTCCGGTTTCCTCCCACAGTCGTGCACTAGGTTGATCGGAGATGTGAAAATTGGCCTATAGATTCACAAGATTCCTGTAGCGATACGGGTTGGAGAAAGACCTTTTTTACTCTGTAAAAAAACATTTGCTGAGAGACTCTGGGGATCGGTAGCGGCCCACAGAGGGACCCAAGAGTCGGAAACGACTGGAAACAGGTTCAAGCGAGAGAGAGCGAGATTATAAACAAAACATCGAGGCACCACCACATGTTGCGAGCGATATGTAAACTACAAACTTGCTCACTTTGTCTTGATGACTACAGTGCTCCCCCTTGTGGTCTGCATCGTTTTGACATGTAAATTTTGGAGCTGACTTGATGCAGAAATGTAAACAGCCGTTCGTCACCGAGCTGATCGTAGACGGATAGTTCTTGACATTTCCCAATAGATTCCAGTTACTGCCACATGAATGAAATCATTGTAATGTAGTGTTATGTTTTATATTCTGATGGGATATATATTTTGTTACGGATTAGAAAAAATGACAGAACAACATTTCCAGTCAGAATATTTCAGGCAGCTAAGAAGGCTGCTTAATAGACAGGTGGTCTTAATGTTATGGCTGAACAGTGAAGACAAATGTAAGATGACTTACCGACTGTGTACCACAATAGCAGCTTTTGGAAGCCCTGTGGTACCAGATGTGTAGATATAGAACAAGCGATCTACATTTGAACAAATGGTAATATGATTTATGATCTCATTTAAATACACTTCACAAAATGTACAAACAAAAATACTTTTACAGAGAATGAGCAGATTTCCTGAAAACAAGGGGAAGATATTTGAATTACTTGGACATGCTGTCAACCAGATGTTTAGACACAGTAGTGTGGACATTAATAATATTATATTTGGAGTAGGGAATTTGCCTTTGTGGCATTTATAATGTACATGCATCTATGTTAAATTTCCATTTGTAACAGATTTACTATAAAATGTAAAGTGTTATATTGTTCTAAAAAGAAATGAGATGCTACAGACCAGCATAATCAAGACACACACATTACAACACATAGATATTGCCAAACGTCAGTTCAGTGACTTTTATAAATGCTTGTGAAACATGGTGGAATAAACGTGGTGGAAATGTCACTCCTTACCACTGAAGCCCTTTGTTTGGATGCAGGAGGGAGGATGACGTGGGGCAGAAGCCAGTAAAGAGTCTAAAGACTGAGCGTGAAGAGTTGCCATCTGATCAGGACCGAGGTCACCAGTGCAGAAACGAACCATGGAGTCATTCAGTGAGGTGTTCACTTCTGACACAGCTATACAAACGCCACAGAAAACAAACACATCTGATAAAAAAAATGAACAAGGACCCGACTGACATCCCTAATCATTTAAATCGCGTATTAACCACTCACAAATAAGTTGTTCACACAAAATGCTTATGTCACTTTATGTAATTATAGTCGACTACAGATTGCCGTTATGTACACAATTGATTTAATACCACTAATATGTAGCACTGTAGGCTAGAATGTTATATAATAAAATAATAACAACCAGTGGGAATCTGGTCTCACTGTAGTTTACCTAAAACCTGCACGATTAATTAATAATATAATTTTAGTTTATGACCAGTTTAGTAAGAATTTAAAAAGCTTTTAAAATATTACCCTGAAAAGCCTCTATTTGCAATAATTTGTCATAACAGCTTACAAGACAATATTGAAGCTTGTTTTACTATCGACATTTCTTCCTTTGACCAAAATGGTCAAATTCATTTCTTGCATGTTTCACAAAATGAACGTCCTAGAATGATCATTCTGGCCCCCCGATCTAAACCTATTGGAAAGTTGTGTGTTGAGCTGAACAAAAGATTCCACAAGAGGGAACCTAGGAGACTGGGGGATTTGGAGGGTGTCAGCATTGAGCTTTGAGTGTTCTTAGTCTCTGTATTGTCCAAACTCATTACGTATTATAGGAAAGGACTCAGTGCCGATACGGTGAAGACAAAAGAAGAGCATTGGTAGGGTAGTGGTAGCCTTGTGGGTAGAGCTGTAAGTTGTAGGTTTAAAATCCTGCCTGTGCCATGCTGCCACTGTTGGGTCATACAATAGCTGCTCCTGTGTTCTGAAACAGACTTCCCATGAAGCATTTCATGTGAAAAAAGCAAGCCAGTGTACTGTAAGGACTTGAATTTGTGAGAATTCAAATCTCAGCCTTAGATTACTTTAATCTACTGGACAATACTGATAAATAGTAATACTAGCACAAGGATGTATATAGGAAAGAAAAAGTTTAAATTAACCCAACTTATATATATACTTATTATCAACATGTGGAGATAAATATGAATAAAAGAATGCATCCAGCAGCCACAATGAGAACTGGGCATGTGATCAGAAGATTGTTTGATTCAGATATAATACCATTGAGCAAGGCATCACATTGTTTTTGTAGCAACTGTTGCTTGCTTACTGGGAGTAAAAATATTTTGGGGACAGTGAAGTATACTATTTATTATATTATATATAAGGACTATATTATAGTAAATGAATCCTTGATTTTTAACCAATTAAAAAAATAATGGTTCTGTATATTAATCTGAGATGTCAATATAAATTGATAAATTAATCCACAAAAATAATCTTTTAGCTCAGTTTAACAAGTCTCACCATCAGCTAGCTCTGCTCCGAACACTAATGCCTTGGCACCGCACACAGACAGGCAGTGTAGCAGGGAGTCGCGCCTCAGGTTAAAGTTGATGAGTGCCGACTCGACACCGATTTTGGCCATGCCGAGCCAAAGCGCCACTTGCAGAGGTCTGCTTTCCATTAGCAGTGCCACCACATCCCCGGAGCTCCAGCCCTGGCTCTGAGCCCAGTTAGCCACTGCGTTACTCAGCTGATCAAGCTCAGAGAAGGTCCACGTCTCCCCGGTGGCCTCGTACACCAGTGCAGGCTTATCCGGGTGACGAGCCACCGTCTCGGCGAAGATTGAAGGGATTGTGCTACCATTACGCATGTATCGCCAAAGTGCCAGCTTCACCCTCAGGAGCACATACAGACCACTGTTACAAAAAAGAAAAGGATAAACATTATTACACATTTTAAATAGCTGGTGACAACACAAACTTTTTATATCGATTTATTTCGTTAGTGTCCCCGAGGGACTCCGTAGCTCCTGTTGTATAAAGAAATACATTTTCACAAGGACTAAATAAACTTGTTTTACACTGTATTAAAAAGTCTTTAGTTCCTGTTTGCAATGACCTGACTTAGATGTCCGCACATAACTGGCATTCATATTAAAGCCTGTCGCTTGCACAACACTTGATGGCATGTTGTCCCAGCAAGCAGTGTGAACCCACGGGGCAAATCCTTACACAAGCGACTGATTCTTACACAGAGACTTGGTATGTACAGACAACAAAACTCTCACTTTATTGCTCATGCAGGTGCTTCATGGTGCAAGAAGGTGGTGGTCATGTACAAATGCTGAACTGTATGTGCATCCCAGGATGAGATTTTATAAACCGCACAGCTGAGTAAACATGGGACAGAAAAAAAAAAACTTCTGCTCAAACATGTCAAACCACATTCTTTAGAAAAAGCAATTAATGTGAGCAAAAGCCAAACATGGTGCAACCAAAAAGCTAAACTAATTTGAAAGATTAAAAAAAACAGTTGGTGGCCAAACTTTTTTTCTGTGATAACTTTGCATGTTGTTCCCTACTTTGATAACTTTGCATAACTTTGAGAAAAATGCACACAAAATGTTAACTTAAGTCATGCATCATTACCAGAAACACAACAACCAGAAAAAAGAGCTTACATGACCAACATCTTTAATTAACACAAAATCTAAATCTTACTAAAATATCTAAAGACAAACGGTTACGCGGTCAAATTAAGCAATAGAAATTTCTGTCATGAAATATATGTAGCTGTAACAAACACAGAAATATCATCCAAGCGGTGCAGTATGATGGCTGATCCTGCATTCTGACTCCAGCTATAAACAAGCTGGGAAATGAGAACTGTATTTGTACTGTACGCATGTTTAATGACAAATGATTCTTTTGGATCACAGCACACCAGAAGCCCGTGCACATTCAATTATAGCCAAAGTACCTACAAAGCCTACAATAGTACACTTTTTGCATTCTTTTCCTGTTGCATTGTAAAATGACTTTACGACCAGCACCAGAATTCCCGCCTGATGTGTGCTAATCCTGGATTAATAAGATAGCAAATTAACATGTGCATAAACTAAAAATGCTGTAGAAAAAGGTCAATCGATATATAAATCAATTGTACCTCAGCTATTAACTGACTATATATACACACACAACACATTATTAGTTAAATTACTGTGCTGGTTCTTAATAGTTCTTGTGATGTGTAGTAACTTTTATTTTCAGTCTTTGCCTCCATTCATTAATCCAATGGTGACAGCTGCTAGGAAGAGTTCTCAACAGATACAACAGAAAGGCTGAGGGGTGAGGGGAGGTCCAGTTCAACACCCTGGCACTAGTGGCACAGAAATACAAGAGAATAAAGTAATCTCTGTGTATATGTTAGAACTCTTTGTAAGAATTTGGTGCTCTGTGGAGTCAAGTAACCAGTGGGTTCACACGCATTGTGCATCGAGGCATGTGCCAGCCTGCAGTCCCCTTGGGTCAGGAAGGGTATTATGCAAATGCCAGGCAATGCAAGAATAAGTCATTTTACAATGCAACAGGAAAATAATTCAAAAAGTGTACTATTGTAGGTACTTTGCCTATAATTGAATGTGCACGGGCTTCTGGTGTGCTGTGATCCAAAAGGATCATTTGTCATTACATATATAAATATCCTGGCTAAACAATATGTTGGTAGCACACAATAATGAGATGTACATTAATAACTAATGCCCGTCCTCGTTTAGAAGCTGGAACTGGCAATCTGTTTAGCATTTAATTTCATTCATCCACCGTGAAGTGAAATAATGAACCGAAGTACATGAAATGCCGGAAAACAAAGAGCAACCCCACCATGAAAACTTTTAATCATCCTGCTCAATAAAGTGTGTAAAGGAAGCAAGTCTAAAAGTTGAGACGTGCTTCCAAATGATTCTCCAGACATTCAGGAGGAAGTGACAGTGTTGAACAAAATTTACTTTAACAAGTCAGCACAAGCGCAGTCATCAAACCAGCTACAACACGCAGTATTTACACATCCACCTATGTTAATAAAAGCACAGTTAAAATAGGATATTGTATTAATGCTCAAAGAACCAGGGCGAGTTCCCCCACTGTGAAATAAATACTACATTTCCAGACAGTAACTCATCCATGTTGGTGACAATTAATCCAATAATTTTCAAGCTTAAACGTTTGTTAAAACAAGAAATTATTAACCTGAGCTGGATAATATTTTAACAGACTGTAGTAATTGATATGGTTATATAGTAATTTAGTATTTTCCATTTACCTCAAGGGCATGTTTTAGGACTGTGGAAGGAAACCAGTAGGAATCAGTCCCCAGACCTTTCATGCTTTGAGGCATCAGGTGTATCCACATAGTCACCAGTAAAAATGATCACACAGTTGTTTAGATTCTGTGTTTGAAACTGTTGTCAACTTCAGTTATATTATAGTAATATTTACTAGTACAGAAGCTCTTCTGTAAGCTGCTCTGGATAGGAACGTCTGCCAAATGCTAAAAATGTAAATTGTAAACATAAGTACAATAATAAAATTCCATTCTGTAGGATTTAGTCCTCTTGTGATGAAACTGTTTTTGTAGTAGAATAAACTGGCCACATTAAAAAAAGCTTTTACAAACGACTTTGTGGTTTATTTGCTTTTTCTCTTTGCCTTACAACAATGCAGCATAAAAGCAAAAGCTTTTTGTTTCATATCTACAGCATTTCAAATCTTTTAGCTTTACTTGCTCTACACCCTACCAACGTTCTTTAACAACTGCAACATCGGCTTCATGTTACAGTCGGGATCGAGTTTAAAAATCCTGCCTGTGCTTTCGAAACCACAAAGGGCTGTGCTCAACATTATCTACCAGTCCGAGTCAAATTGACACACCTGCTCAACTCTTCAGCTCTATACTGCCTGGTTTGTCCTTTTCTGAAATCTGAGCGTGCCTGAGAGATGGCTATCCAAACCAAAAATCAAACCAAAGTTTGATTCAGATTTTTAAGTAGTTAACCAAATTAATGATTGGCCAATAGATTCTGCAAATCAATTATAAGAAAAAAAATCTAACAATCCTATTTTTCTGATAGGAACAATTTATTTGACCAAGAATATATTTTCATAAGTTGCTCGTTGCTACAAGATAAAATAAATAGGTAGCAGCTATGACATTGGTTATTTAGATTATTTTATTTATAGTAATAAAAAATGTATTATATAATACAATATTTAATATAATATTTTCACCATAAAGAGCTTGACTGACACAGTGGTAAACTTTGGTATCTCACTACTACTGGAATCCCGTGTTCAAAGCCTCAGCCGGGCAACTGGCCAGTCAGGTGTTTACATCGAGTTCTGACTGGCTATTTCTGAGGGAGGAGATTGCACAGGCTGGACGGGGATGGATTGGTGTCTTGTACAGGCTGCGTTACTTCATGACGGAGTGTTTACAGGGCATCCAGACCCAAGTGACCCAGACCAGTGGTGGTAAAATAATTTATTGATCGAGCAACAGTGCTGACCTTAGTTTTACCTTTTCTTTGGCTATCTTTAAAATAAAGTATTACTCTGTAATAAGTAATATGTATATATCAAAATATGAAATGTTGCACTATTTAACTGTGGTACTACGCTAGCTCACAACCAATAGATAATCATAACCAATTGTTCAAACCCTCAATATTTGAATCAGCCAGTTACGAGTCTACACAGAGATAGGATTAGCTATGCCTGAAGTCTGTGTTGTTGTATGTCTAGAGATTACAGGGAAACAAGACTGATGCGGAGCGCTACGTACTAGGATAAAATGTTGGTGAGAACATGACGGAATTCTAATTCTAATGAACACGCCATTAGTTTTTATTGATTGTGTTTTGTTTAAGTCATAGTAACATAATCAGCAGTGTAATACTAGACACTACATTTTAGATTGTGCCGTAAATGTGATCTGAGTTTATGAGTTAAATAAGTAAAGCGATTTGTTTAAAATCTTTTCAATCCAACAATGAAAGTAGTTTCTCATACTGTGGTTTAAACAGCTTACAACACACAGACCAAAGTATGAGGACAATCATTACGATTGGACATGTAAATATAGAGAGGGGAGAAGTTTCATTCCTGATCCAGCTTTGTGAGGTCAATAAAGACATACAACACGCTGGGTGTAAAGGTGCTGGCAGAGAGCGATACACTAAACACCTGAACAGGTCGCCAGGCTGTTGAAAACTATGAACCGAAAGGACAATTCAGTGTCTCCAATTAACCTGGATGTATGCTGTTTTGGAAGGGGAAGGGGGAGGAAACCAGAGCATCCTGAGGAAATCCACACAGACAGGAACCAGCAGGGGATCAAGTCCAGTAACTCCTTGATGTTGGGTGACAGTAGATTCTTCTCATGATTGTTGCACATCGTGCCAACATGCCTGATTAATATAGATGCACAAACATACTAAGGATCTTATAATATCATACTAATATAAATCATGTTACTCACTTGATGTCTCGTTTGGCGGTACGTACAGCCACATACAGGTACCTCCATCCCCCCGAGCCCAGATACACCCCGAGACCGGCAGCCACACTCCAGGACCAGGACGCTCCCAGCAGCCGAAGCAGGCCGATGGATCCGAGAGATGCAGCACATCGCATCCTACAATACAGCAACAAATCCAGGAACATCGTTCCGTAGAAACCGAACGCTCAATGAGCAAGCTACACTGTCACGCGTGTGACAACTACAGCGCGGCCATGGACTGAGGTCGAGGGAAAGAAGTCAGGGGATGTGGGAATAACATGACTTACCTAGAAATAGTGAAGGCAGGTAAAGAGTGAGTGAGTAAGCGAGTGAAAGAGAGAGAGAGAGAGAGTATGGAGCTCAGGTTGCGGGAAACAAACAAAACAAAAACGCTCTTTCGTTAACAGCCCGGACTTGCGGTCGACATGAGCGACCTTGTTTATGCTTTCAGAGTTACTGAAGTTTGCCACAACTCCCTAAACTGTCATGCACCGAAAGTGGGGTGAAGTCGGCTTATTGATCTAAAACACAACAAATTGCCATGCTTGTTGATTATTTAAGAGTTACACTTTAAAACTCTTTTTTTTTAAACATTTTTTGTACTTTACATAAACGCAAAAAACAACATTTGTCAGCATTAAAGCAAACGTGGGTCGTTTAAAACGTTGAGTATGCAGCGATCGAAATGTCCCTTGACTCCCTTCACTAGTGCACTACATAGGGTGCGAAGTATTTGCCCGAACACGCCTCTCTAGTGACCACACTGTCAGAAATGTTCGGTTTGGAATTCGGCCTCAGTCTGTAAGCGGTTAAGATGGTGACTGTGACAAGATTTATACAATAAAAGTCCGGTTAATAACTACATAATAAGAGCTGAAAGATGTGTCATTTTCCTCTGCAAAATGATAAAAATGTTTTAGAATGTTTAAATTAAACACTGTTAGGATGTTATTTTTTTTAACAAGACCACCTTCACTCCTATAGAAAGAACTTGGCATACCTTGGCCCAACGTTAGCTCGGTGATTATGTTGGTCAGGCCAGTTGGCCCGGCGTTGGGTTTCACATGTTGATGTTGATTGCCAACCATTTTACAGTTGCGCCCAGAAAGCAACCTTTAATAGTTACCAAACTTGTTTAGTAAAATTGTGATGTACTGTAAGTCATTAAAGATCACACATAAATACTCCTTTATTGCTAAAGTGAGCGTTCTTAAAGCTCAGTCAGACTTATTACTGAGTTTACTACTAAGTACTATGAAAACTGTCGACTTTTTTGTTGTCTATGCACTGTAGTGTAATAATGACACCCATGAACTGATATTGCTCGACTGTTGATGTAAATGATTGTAATAAAGAGTATCTCTGCACACATTGTATGCAAAAAAGCATGTTATTTTTTTTTAGGGAAGAAAAAGATACTGTAAAAGAAAATGGGTCTTAATCAATATAAATAACAGCCCGCTGTGAAAAAAAATTGCAGTAAAAATGAAACTTGATTTAGAACACTTAGAAAAAAACACTACTCCATCCATTTTTATTGTAAATAACTATCAAATATATTTTGCAATAAATTGTTTAATAATAATGATTAATAGCAATTCTCAATAGCAATTTAATAATACATTTTTTTATCTAAACAGATTAACAGAAGTACAATTTGAATATGAATACAAACAACATTGTTGAAAAATAGAATGCATATGAAATTGTTTTTACTTGGTTTGTGTATACGTTATTCCTTTTGAAAAACATACAATATAAACACAGGTAATCCAAATTTTTCTGACAAGCCCTTCCATATAGTAAACGCACATTTTGTATGCATACGGTACAGGAGGGTGATGAGAGCAGCACAGCTGGAGGTGAAACACTTTATGAAGAATGCGTAAGATAGGTACAGGAGAAACATGGAACTGAAGCTCCAGAGGAAGTTACATACACTTCATCTACATATATAAATTGGTTAATTTTTACTTTGATAAACTAGTCTTGGCCTCTTAGTTCCTGTGAATGGAAACCGGAATGCTTCAGCATACAGAGACATTTTGGAGAATCAACGCTCCCAACTTTGTGAGAATCGTTTGGAGCTGGCCATTTCCTCTCCTGACATGACTGTGCGCCAGTGAACAAAGCTTAGCCCACAAATACATGGAAGGCAGATTCTGAAGTGGGTGACCTTGACTGGTAAGAATTAGAATGGAGACTAAGAGCCAGGTCTTCTCGTACCAACATCAGTATGTGACCTCACAAATGCTTCTTGTAAAAATTGTCTAAAAGCCTAATAAACACATTCCAGAATCTTGTCAGTCTTCCCAAAGGAATTGAAGCTGTTCTAGCTGCAAACTGTGGAGCAACGTTATATTAAACCCTATGGATCGAGAATTAGATGTAACTTAAGCTAATTAGTGAGTCAAGGCAGCTGAGCAAATATTTTTGGCATAGTATATATGGTGGCGAGGTCACATGGTTGAAATAGTGGAAAAGATTGTGTGTCTTTAAATTGAATGTAATAGAGTGTTCATTTAGTAAGAAAATTAATATCAATATAAATCAATACTGCTGGTGAGAGTTGTGGCTAAAGCTAACATCCCTCTGGCCACCTTTCTGCCGATGACTTATAACACAGACACTTAACTCACTGAGCTCCTGAGGGTTCACCACTACAACGAGCTTAATTGTATCCTTTACATTGTTTAATTTTCAAGTAAAGATCATTGATTTTAAAAGAGCAACCATTAATCTATTGTTGAGATTTGAACCATGAACCTTCAGTACACCAATGCAGTCACATAACCCACTGAGCCATTGAGAGGCCTCTGCAGCTGGGGGTTTGTATGGGGATTTAAGCATCATACACAATGCTAGTACATTAACATAAACCGTTTCATAGTTTAGTAGGTAAAGATCATCGATATCTTCAGACCAATTTGGGATCTGTTGATAAGATTCGAAACTTACAGCTCTGCAGAACTGTGGCTTAACCCACTGCGCCATTGAGAGAGCCTCCCCTCTGGGTCTTTGTATTCTGTTTAAATAAACATCGACTACACTAGTATGGTAATTTAATCATTTACATTGTTTAGTAAGGGAAAATCATTGATTTTAAGAGAAGCTCCTTGGTACTGTTACCATGATTGTAACTAAAACCATCAGCTCTTCAATGCAGACACTTAACCCATTGACCCACTGAGTTTTCCCCAAAAATGGCAACAGCTAACATTGTAGGGCTGACCGCAATTAATCGATTATTCGTTGGTCGACCAAAAAAATTAGACTAGTCGACCAATGGAGTTTGGCCGACTAGTCACAGGAAAGAAAAACGCTGCGTTTCGTCAAAGGACTTCTGGGAATTTGAACGGCGTCACAAAGGAAGACTTGACACTCCATACCAGTAGGTGGCGGTAATGCACACCCTCAGATTATTGCCAAGCGCCATTAAACACCGCAAGAAGAAAACGTGACAGGAA
>JAOUQU010346171.1:0-12567 GCA_028566735.1 Ammoglanis amapaensis
ACACTAGAAAATGTGAACAGCGCACCCATAACATTAAACACATAACCCATAACATTAAGCGATCGCTATATTATATAAATTGTACATTTCTAATTTACACCAATGCAAATGTGATTTAACGTCCACCACGTTGGTGACCCCTGGTATAGACAATAATGCACCCTTATTTTAAATCATATCGCGTCGTAGGTAATGTGTATCGTTACATCCTTACTCCTCATTAATAATATGTATACGCTGATCTGCATAGAATGTTATAAATAGAAACTAATTTAACTTCATGAATTAAAAGAAAAACTTCACAGTTAGCAGGCACTTTGATTCTAGTCAGCAGCCTATCAATAATACAGTTATATATCATTAAAAGATAAGCACATAAATAAATAATAATACAATATCTAATAAAAAGGAAACATTATCATTGATTATAATTCATCATTTTAAGTTTTTTGTTTGTGAAATCATGTCATAAACTCAGTATTGTGAATTGTGCCTCGTTGTTGGCATCGGCACTTTTTGAGTCTTGTAATACAATCGAAAAGACAAAATCAACTTGTTAGTAGTAAGGCTTAATCCAGCAACCTTCTGATCGCAATCACTGAGCTTTCACTGCCGTGAATTTTGCTCTAAATCTGGCTGCACTTGTTTACACTTCCTTTGCTATTTAGAATTGTTCCTCTTATTTGCAAACAGGATGCTGATGCACTTTTTTTTGTATCTTGTAGTCTTCGACCGTTCCTCGTGCATGTACAATGCCAGTGTGTTTTGTAATGACGCAAGACCCACGTTGTATACACACACACACAAACGCACACACGCACACACACACACACACACACACGCACACACACACACAGTGCTGCTCTTTCCCAGTTTCGGCCTGGCTCCTGCTGTGCAGGGGAGGTTCTGTGTTCAAACCAATCCTTCTTTCCTATTCGCCCAAATGAGTTCCCCGCCCCATGTCAAATGTCAAATCAGTAATTGAAAAAAATGTACACGCCTTAAACTTGGCTGGTAGGAATTCTCCGTGGGGGAACTCGTGCCAGAAGTGCCTCTGGTGTGTTTGTCTTTAATACAGTAATACTTCTAAGAAAGAAATGTTTCTTTAGTTTAACATCATTCATATTCGTGCTCAGGTTCATAAATGAGTAATCTCCTAAATAAAACTAATTTCTCCCATTTAAAGTCATTGAAAAAGATTTAATCCATTGCGGCCATGTGAAATCTCTCTAAACCACCCATTATTATGAAACAAAGACAAGAGACTCACATGGATATTTTACCGATGCATCACAAAATGTACGAAATTTTTAGTAAGGCTCATGGAGGTGAATAGTGTAGGAGGCCCTGTAGACACGTAAACTAAAACTGCACTTTCTTAACACTGAATATAAACTGAAACTGTACTTGTTAGGAAATGAGGTTGGAATGAACCCCTTCTAATGCAACACAACGTGTACAACACACGGGATTTGACTTGATTCAGTGGCTAACACGTGAGAACGAACGAGATGCTGGTGTTGTGCTGTCGATACTGGATCGGTGTATCTCGGAGTTGCAGTTCGTATTTTGAAAGTTCTGGTTACTGGTCTGCTTATATTTTAAGGTGCCACTGTGTGTCTTAATACAAGCATGCAACACAACTCTATGCAAACTATAAAAAGGAGAAAGATTGACTGCATTTAGCTGAAACACCCATCAAGAGAAAATATAATAACAACGGAGCGCGATTTTTAACAATTTTGGTTTAAGGGCCTTGCTCAGGGGCCTAACAGCGGTGGTAGGTCCAACTAACCATCACTGGACTTTGTTATAATTCTGCATTTTCTTTTTATAATTCTGTGTTTAGGTTATATACAGCGTGATTGACTGCCACAGCGCTAGTGGGCATCAAGATCTTGTGGGTTTTTTCACGTTTTAGTTTACCCTTTAGGAAGACGGCAGTGTTGTAGTTTTTAGCTGATCGATTTTCAACGATATTGAACAACGAATGTGTTTAACTGTAAACAAAATATTGTAAACATCAAAGCAAATATTCTGAAGATGAATTAAACATTTACAAACATGCTGCTGTTATAGCTGTAATTGTTATAGACTAAATGTCTAATACATTTTATTCCAATAAAAAGAAAAACCTTTGGTTTTAGAGCTTGTGGCTTTACTTATTTATCCATGCATATTCATTTCAGATGCAATTCTCAACATGGTGAACAACATAGCTGCTAACGTTTTAGGTGGTAAGCAAGAGCTTGAGGACGGCGGTCAGTTGGAAGGTAAAGTATTTTAGGCTACTTTTCTATAACTGTAATTTTGTTAAGGGACCGTGTAGCCTAGCGAGTGGGGCTTTGAGTTATCTATCAAAAGATCGGGGGTTCAAATTCATTCCTCGCTACACAGCTATTCGAGTCCTTGTGTGAGAATTTTAATCCTGTCTACTCCACGAGCGCCGTGTGATGGCTTACCTTGTAAAAGCGTTCTGACCCTGAACTTCCATACAAGTTGAGATATGCAAATAGAAAATGTTGCATTGTTCATTTATATATGTGAAATGACACATAAAGGCGTTCTTTTCTCTCTCCTTGCTCGTATGACTTTATTGTAATGAAATTCCCTCTAAACAAACTAACGCTGTTGCTGACGTCTTGCACATAAGCTGTATGTTGTCATGTATTTGCACTAGAGAATATTACTGATTATTTGAGCTCATTCTTTGCATGCCAGGCAGTCCTGATATGTGAGAACCAAGCACATCGTTTGCTTTGTAAAGCCGACCTTTTAGACTTTTGTCTTACTAAGCAAACAGGATTCATGCCTAAGAGACTTTTTTAAATTCACCCTGTCCAAACTGATTAACGAAATAAGACTTATAGATCTGGTGTTGACTTTCTTATTATTGCTGTATATTGTGCTGTACTATGAAGTTTGATTTCCCTCTTTTACCTGAGAGGAACGTTTTACATTCACATTAAATTGATTGACCCATTATGATATTTTTGCCTTCATAAAAGACTCGTGTAAAATGACATATTATTTAAAAGGATTTTTTTATATTAAAAAAATCATAGATTTTATGAATAGTGATACACCGAATAGCAACATGGCATTTATCATTTTTGTCGTCCATTACATTTTGCTGAGTTAGTAAAATACCTTCCATCATCTCTTGTATTAAACACTGTTTTGATGAGTATTTCATATTCAAGTTTTACATTTTAATGTTCAGCTTGAATAAAAATATTGTGTGATAGAGTGTGATTAATATAGTTATGTAGTCTTATCTTGTGGCGTTCCAAATAGTAATGATACTTTATTCAAAAACTTTTCAACAAAGCGTGTGGGTCTGGGCAATTTGGTGCTTCCGGCGGCTTGTGATTATGGTTCAATGGGACTGGGGCTGCTCAAATACTAACAAAGGTGACTCCTGCGGAGTCTGGAACCTGTGTTCTTTGCTACAGTGGCCATAGGCTTGCTCAGCAGGAAGGTGGCATCTTTATGTCTGGATGTCCTTCAACTCTGTTAAACTATTATGTGACTATATTTATTGTAAAAAGATACTTTACCACTTCTCTAAAGAATATTTAAAGAATTTTTAGTTACACTGCTCAATTTGCCCAAACTGTTAGCCGCTTGAGACAAATTAAGAACGTATCAGTAACATAGTTAATCCCCCGCCACTGTTTTAGTTTTTATGAATTAATTGAATTTATTTCTGTATGTCATGATGATTTTTTTTTCCAATAGGAAATATGTCATCAGAGATGGAAAACGGCACCATTGTCCAAGAAACCCAAGTTACACCCACACAGACTGTGACAGAGCAAGAAGAGACGTATGTTCAGCTTGCTAAATGCTCAAACCCTGTTTATACATTTTACATCTTTTTAGCTTCGTTTACATGTCAACAAAACAATGATTTTGTACCAACATAATTCACACCAAATCATGAAGGAATTATTCAGTTTAAAGATTGTATTGATATTTATTGAAAGTACCTCTAATTACATTTGTGATGATGTTGGAGCCCACTGTGTAAGGTCAAGATTGTATCCTGCATCCCAACAGCACTCAATCAAAACGTTTTAGGAAATGCTGGACAATGTTGGTGGGAAGAAAATTCATCTTCACTTCACATCAAGACATAACAGAAACATATTACAATAACACCTGATGCTGGAACGTACCACCTACAAACCTAAGACCTCAGACTTAAATTTTCAACAATACAAAAGCAACATAATTATCAATATCCAGTCTGAAACCACACATATAAATGAGTATAGATCAACAATAAATATGTTATACTAGACCAACTCTTGGCATTAAAAAGGACAAAAAGGCAAATGTGGTGTATAAAACAATCAGCATGGAACAGGTGAGCACCAGAGGCAGACCAGCTAATTCAGGCTGTACACTGATGGACCCCGTGTGGAAGTTCTTCTAAAGAATGACTGGCCCTCATTCTACCATGCCAGTCTGTTATAAACCTTGCAGTAGAAGATAACATTTGTGTAATTTGTTTATTCTTATTGGCTTTTCTTTCTTACATTAAAATACTTGGCATTTACATTATGATTGTCCAAACATAACACATTTCAAAAAGTTTCTTCAGTTTTATCATGTTTAAATTTGAAACAGGACAATGGTGCATGATGATGCAAAAATCCCAAATCCACAAAAAAGCGACACACAATAATGAGAAATAAAAGTAAATCTCTTAAGGTCTCCTTTATCTTTTCAAAGTCTTGCACCACATCCCATAAACAGGCCTTTAATCACTTTGTCAGTACAACGTGTCAATTTTTATGCTACCTTAATAGGAAACTTCCAGTTCAAATGACCATACTGGCCATTAGGATGAGTTGATTGTTTTAGTAGTAGTCCACCATAGACTTGGAGTATCCACGGGTGATCATAGCTGCATGAGGGAGCACACACTTGTTAAGTCAGTAAGAGAGAAATGCAAACCAACTGATTGACCAGAAAAACATTTTCATTTTAAAGCTAAAATAAGCTGTTGATTTTTTTTTCTTTTTCCCCCCAATTTCCCTTTGTGTAGTTGTATCCAATCCCCAAATTTTAGTTCCCTTTGTCTGTATTTTGTCTATCACTTCACTTGATTTTAAAATTTAAATGAAAACTGGTTGTAAAATATTGTAATGGTCATGTCATCAATGCTTCTCTATATGTTTCCAGAGAACACACTCAAGATCTGGATTCTTCTCTGACCCAGCCTGATGTCCAGGTGCCCGGTTCAGAGCCTCCTTCTGCTCCTACATTAGTGGAGAGTCGCATTGTCATACTCATCGAAGAGGAAGAAGAAGAGCCCACGCCACCCACAGTGACCCTACTGGAGGAAGAACAGGACGAGGACCGGATGCAGGAGGAGTCTCACCTCAACGAGAGTGCATTTTACTGCTCCCATCTTTTCACTCTGTCCTGCTTGGCCAGCATTTATGAGCACCTCCACCTTTACTGCTCAGCTTCTTTGGCTATGCAGCGCCTACGCAGTGAGCACCACGCACATCCCAACATGCAAACGCGCTCTGACACGCAACTCCCTAAGCCCAGTCCAAGCATCAATGTGTCGTCACTCTCCAAGAATCTTTCAAAAAATGAGCAGACCATCCCAATGCCGAGTGAGTCCGTGGAGCCATCCAGCATGGCCCCTGTTATATTGCCTCCAAATCCTGATCCACCACCCACTATATTAGAACCAAGCCAAACTTCCTCCCTTATTCACCACAGCTATATGGAGACCTTCACGTCCAAAGCCACACCCACTGAGGGCATGCCGGAAACACAGCCCAATACAGAGTCCCAGATTTCAAATTCCGAGTACTCAGAGAGCATTTCTGAACCACACACCTCCACAGTGAGCAGCACTTCGTTTACATCTCCCACAATCCCCCATGTTCTCTCATCCACATCGCCTGTTCTCACGGCGGAGACTGCCCTCCCAGTGCCCACCAAAGAACAGGTTCTGCATTTAGTACCCACACACACACTGCCCGCCGATATTCCACCCCCCACAGAATCCACCGCAGAGGCCTCTACAGACACTGACGATGGCCAGCCTAATCCCTACCAGCCTAGTCCTCAAGAAGAGTCTGCGGAGGAAGTGCAGAGCACACTACAACGCACCGCCACAGACTTTTATGCGGAGCTGCAGAACTCCAGCGAATTGGGCCATGGCAATGGCAACCACGTGCATGCCTCTAACCAGAAGGAGTCCGTGTTTATGAGGCTTAACAATAGGATCAAAGCACTCGAGATGAACATGTCACTCAGCAGTAGATACCTGGAGGAGTTGAGTCAGAGGTATATATCTTCCTTGGTTTGCATTTTGTACATTTTTATTACTTACAAGTCATTTTCTGATGGAATTAGGTCAAGAGATTATAGTCGTCACATATTAGGGCACATTCTCCTGGTCAAATACCTCTTACTTAGCTTGGATAAGTGTATAATGTAGTGAAGAATTAGGAGGTGTGTATTGGCCAGTAATGTAGAAGTATAACTGGGATCTGTACAGTTTTGCAGCACTCTTTTAAAAATATGTTACTAGGCTGTGGATTTATTGTTGATTTTATTTTAAACATCTGTTATGTTATCATTTAGATACCGCAAGCAGATGGAAGAGATGCAGCGGGCTTTTAATAAGACTATAATCAAACTGCAGAACACTTCAAGAATGGCAGAAGAACAGGTTACAAGCTTTATTCTAATAAATAGCATGACGTGATTATTGCAAGTTATTTTTAGTTGAGAAAGAAAATCATCTCTGGGTTTGCTCTCGTAGGATCAGAAACAAACCGAGTCCATCCTGATGTTGCAGAACCAGCTTGAGAATGTCACCAAGCTGATGCTGAACCTCACAGTCACCGTGAGCCAACTACAGAGAGATGTATGTTCAGACACACACACACGGTACATATCTGGATGCAGTAGTTTGTGTGCGTTACATGTTACATTATATTGTGTGTGTGTTACAGGTATCAGATGGACAGAGTTATCTCGTGTTATCTTTGGTGTTGTGTCTGGCTTTGGGCTTGTTGATGTGTATGCAGTGCTGCTGCAGCTCCTCCAATAACACCCGGAGCACACCCATCCCAGTGAGCAACCATTACCCCAGTCCCAAAAGGTATGCACCTCATGGCATATTGTTGCTGTAGAAAATTTTTAAATGAAGGAGTGTCTGTGTCACGTCACCGCCTATTTGGGCACCATGAAATTGGATGAAAAAGAGAGTGAAATATTAACTTCCTATTGTACACAAAATGATCAATATGTTGAATTTCTCCTTTTCTCTCTATCACGCTTCTCTTTATTGCTGCTTTGGTATCCAAACATATCAAAATCAACGATAATTCAGAGAGTTTTGTGGATCATTAGTCGTTGTATTTCTTGTCCATGCCTCTTCTGTTGATGCTATTTAGACGTTATTGGCAGATGGTTGAGAAACTCCCTATCGGAGCATGTGGTTAAGTATTCTTGGTGCTGATTGGCCCAGCACGGGAGCGCAGTACAAGTACTAAATTCCACTTTGTGTTAGTATCTGGGTGTCGTTAATATTTAACATCAGCTGCTTCTCTATTCAAATAATCAAAATAATAATACAAGGAATAAATGTTCCAAATGATCTGTAGCATTTAACAACCAGTTACCAGCCGAAATCATCATTACCCAGAATTCAAATGGCGGGTGACTATAGTGTTTGTATTCTAAGTAAGACAAGTAAGTTGCTATGTGTTACACTAATATAATATATAAAACAATATAACTTTTTAAAAATATTTATTATTGCAATGTGTTTAAACTGCACTATGTATATACATACTATGATTAGAGTATTCATGTTTTACATTCAGGGTTTAAACCCAATTATACTGGTCATGCCACAACTCTGAAGCAAGAACAGAAAAGGCTCTAACTTGACCTCTGGAAGTAGTAGAGAAGTATTTATGACCCCTCTGTACCCATAATGACATGAGTTTTGACACCTCCAGTATTTCAATTAAAATCTGATTTGAGGACCATTAAACAAGGTTTTGCTGAAAAGTTTTTGAATATGAATACGTCGTCTTGGACTCGTGCAAAACCTGGCCGAACTATTTTATGAACATGTGTTCCATGGGTAGCCGTAGTAACATATATATGGGTTGTTCCTAGTAGGAGAGTATTCAGCAGGAAATAGTGAAACTCATCTGTCAGTAACATGCGTTCTGTACTCATACTTAGGTGTTTTTCATCCTATGATGATATGAGCCTGATGCGAAAACCTCCTTGTCCACTTGTACGGTCCAAGTCCTTTCAGTTGCCCCCTACAGAAGGTAAGATTTGCCAGTAAAAACATGTTTACTCTACCGAACTGTAGTAAACCATTTGTAACATTTGTCTGTTTATATTGAATTATTTAACCACGTTGCCTTACTCCTGTTTGCAGTGGGTCCAGATGATTTGTATATTGTGGAACCTCTACGGTTTTCTCCAGAGAAAAAGGTATAGTATTTATTTTACTTGCAGTGCTGGAAAGTTTATCCTTCTAGTAATCCTTCTAGGAAAGTAATTGCCTTCTAAACGTAATAACTGGTTGGGTCACTCTTAGCAACAATCACAACAATCACTTTTATCACACAGGCTCTTTTTTGCTATATGATAATAAAGACCTTCATTTCAAAACTGCATTTTGTGTCTAAATTTTAACAAGCATGCAAACGAACAATAAATCAGGAAGGGGGCAAACTCTTTTCCACACCACTGTAAGTGGCTTTATTATCAATTTGGTTGTGCGACTTCCATTCGTCACAGATGTAAGAAAAAGGGTTCAAACTGGCAACTGGTGGCTACTTTCAAGATTGTCGGTGCGTTACGCTGGCTGAGGTGTCACTCGGGTAATAAAATGCAAATGAAGGAAACAGTGGCCACGTTGGTCAGTCACGTCAACTTTTTGAATGAGGCACAATTTCCCAGCATGCATTGTTTTTGCCTACACTGTTTGTGCACAGCTAAGTACAATGTTAATGCATTGTGTTGGATGCATCAGATACCATCGTACTATACCGCCAAACATTTCGGCAAGCGGGTCGGCTCATGTTGTCACCTTACAGCATTAGTTCCTGGGTTTTATCCCTAGGTTTGGAGGTTCGCATCCTTTCTGTGTCTGTGTGGGTGCTTCAGTTTCCTCCCACAGTCCTAAAGCATGTGGTTGGAGATACTACATTTTCTAATCTTGTGTAGTGATAAAACTTGTGCAATGACAAACTGTTTTCTCTCACAAATGTAATCAAAGTGTAAAACATTCATTTCTTGTTTATGATATTATTTTATTCTATGTTTTGCTTTCTGACAGAAAAAACGCTGCAAAATGAAATGTGGCGAGAAGTCCTCCATGGCGATTGTTACTGGTAGCGGTGAAAGCGAGGATGTGCCAGTGCCCCAGTTCCTCCCATCAACCCGCAACGTAGATGTATCTGTCTGTTCATCTGACGTAGCTCATGTACCTAAGGGCAATTTGGAAAGTTTCTCTTCCTCATCCTCAGCCTCATCCATAGTGTCGGACGAGTCCAGCTCCAGTATCACACCTGCTAATAGTGACTTAACTAATGGGCAGGTCCCGATAGCCAAGAACAAGCTCGATAAGAGGTCCTTGAAACGGCGCCGGTCTAAGATAGCCGATCAGCAGCAGGAACATCAACCTCCACAATCAAACAAAAGATATGGGGCAGGGCTTCTGCACACACCAATACCTGTAGCAACTTGTGTCATGCCGGCACTTCAGGAGCTCATAAAGGGGAAACAAGAACTAAGTGTCGGGACTTTTAGAGTAACTGCTGTAACTAGCCATGTCTGAGCTGTGACTAGCCATGTCTTATGTCATCCAGGAAGAAAGGATGAACTTCACTTGGCTATTATTCATTGAGCCAGACTTCCACAGAGCTGGGACACCTGACTGACAGTAGCCTTAGTAACACCCCATCCCTCTTAATTATTGATATACTTCTTCTGGCATCCTCCTCTCTTTTATGTGCCTTTTTGTCTGTTTGAAAATCTACAGACCACAGAGTTTAAAGGTCTCTTTTTGTGGAAGATGTACATTTTGTAGTCTCAAGTGGGATTGTACATCACGTTTGTTTTAAGAGGGACCACTAGGGTGGCAAGGAGCAGAAAGCCTTTCTATACACTACTACTGGTCTTCTCTTGCCCTTATTACTCTTTCTCTAGTTTCTCAATATAGGCAGAGTTTGCCATAGTCTCAAGTGTTTATACAATTTCTATTGAGAGACATCTTTTGCTTACACTCCTTTTCATTTTTTTGTGTCTTTGTAAGTCCAGTTTTCTCTGTGTTGCTTGTGATTGGTGGGACCAGTGTTTTTCTTTGTGTGTACATGTGTGTTTGTTTATGTTGGTGTGGTCGGTGTCTAATCAATCGCACAGGGTTCCGTGGCACTTTAAAGGCATGTCTATATTTGCACTTCTGTTCCAGAATCAGGTCTGTGTTGCCCTAATATGACATAGTAAAAGATAGTCTGTTTTTTTTCAGTCTACTGCTGAGATCTGTGAGATCTTAAATCAAAGCAATGTCATGTCTGGCTGTGTCTAAGTTAGAGGCGATGACCAAAGATTTGTCCTGCTGCCTTGCTTTTGGTGTTTCCTTGAAATTGTGCTGGCAGTGACACTGACCTGGAAAAAGTGATGATGAAGCGAACAGAAATGTAAAAATAAAAACTAGTTTTCTATATTTACAGTGTTGATCATATGGACAAAGTATGATCCATGACCAAGTTTATTTAGAATGAACAACTCACCAAAGTAAGTTTGCTCATACACACATTTTGCAACTGTTTTGACCGTTGATCCACAACAGAAGTGCAAATGTGTAAAGGAGTTATTATAAGGATAGCTGAACTTGGTTGAATGAATGTGTAACTGGTTTGTATTTTTATTTAATTAAGTAATGGTTGGTGTGAAAACCAACCTGATCTGATCACACCTTCACCGATTTGCATTTTAATCACCTTGAGTTTTTAGGTCAAGTGTGATGACACATTTATTGTTAGCAGAACTTAATGAAGAACAGATCCAACCGTTTTAATGACTTTCTCTGATTCGGTACACATCCAAGCGTCAAAGTCCTCTTCATGTCACAAATAGATCAAGTGCTTAAAAGTTCAGTTACGGCCTGCATCACAATTTCAGTTTTTTGTAGGTTGTTAAATAAACCAGCACTAAATACAGCTGCTAACTTGTTTACTGCTGGAAGTGAGTTTTATGATCATACACTATATGCATACCTAGACAGATATTTCTAGGTACTTTTATTTATCTGTGTATTTATTAAGTCACATTTGGCTTGAATTGTTTACATTAAGTATTGGTCAGCAAATGGGGAGATCTGCCATTCGTGTGGTGAGCAAGGTTCTCTTTGTTAAAGCCTAACAATGCTTTATTCATGTACGTGCAAAGTGTTTATTTATTATTCTGAGTTTAAAATCTGATCTTCAATTTCACAGATGGCTTTATATCCTAATTCTCACACATACTTTGTTATACAACAGTCTGCGTTGACTCTTCTGGTCTCAATTTGGATCTGTTCTGATGAGTTCTTCATCGTAGTTGCAGTATTATGTTGATTACTAACCTGCCACAAGGGTGTATGTTAAGAAAACTTTCTTTTCATTCCTCTATATCAGTTGTATGAAGCATCACCTATTTCGTTGGCACTAGACCTGCTGCTGTATGTCTGTGTGTATGAAATGAAATGGCTATCTAAACCATGTGACCAGTTTCTCGGGAAGTATGTTCCAGTGTGTTTAAAGTCATGTGTGATGTTTCACTCAGTACCTATCCTTGTCTCTTGTTGAAGTTCTCGTCAGATGAGAATGTGAAAAGGGGATCGGTTCATGTGGGTTAAAATTACCATTTCAAAATGTTTTCACCCAGAGCTATTCTATATTTGAACTGATGTTTTTATAGTTCTTTACGTCGCAACTTTTTTTTTTAGCTTTTCGTCCATGTTAAGTGTTGATGAAAGTGTAGTTGTTTATTTGGTGTTTGTGTCTATGGGTAATTTCCAGATAAACCAATGGTAGCCCAGTGATTAGAAGCCAGACTCTGGTGTGACCCAGATCTTACTTCTCCAGCACTTATTATTTGTTTTGGTTTTTCTACACTCAACTTTCTTTTTTCCAGGGCTTTCTTTTCTGTGGGTCATCTAACGGTCAAAGGTTTATGTATTAATGCAACCTACTAAGTGATATGTGAGAATGGGTGGCACAGTATTTTTTTATTTGATTAACTGTAACTACAAAGATGTAGTGCCAATAGAAACTGTGAATTTCTAAATAAAACACTTTGTCTTTAATGTAAGTATTCATAATATGTGATCTTTTCTCTCTTCAGCATGTGTAATGTTGTCACACTACCTGATTTTCTCTTACTAACAGGTGATATATATTATATATATAAATATATATTATATATATATATACACAAACGTGTGTGTGTGTGAGAGAGACTGTGATCTTCTGGGCGATATAATTGCTGTGCGTCAAACATTCTGTGTATATA
>JAOUQU010346279.1:0-12565 GCA_028566735.1 Ammoglanis amapaensis
AGTACCCGGAGGAAACCCACGCTGACACGGGGAGAACATGCAAACTCTGCACGGAAAGTCCCCAGCCCGACCCGGGGGATCGAACCCGGGACTTCTTGCTGTGAGGCGACCGTGCTGAAATACTCAGCCACCGTCCAACAAAATATGGTTGTAGCTTAATGGAACACTTGTAATCAAGCTGTTGTTGGCAGGTCCAAAATGAATCCTCAACTAAACAGACAAGATAATGTGGTATAATTCTTTATTGCTTATTGGATACATGGTGCTAGAATTGGAGCAGTGTTTGAATAAAGCTGGGACTCCTTTACTAGACTATAAGTGGGTAGTTTGCGGTTTGGGACGCAGCCTTGTTACAGGTTTAGCGTCTGTATAGCGACACCTATCGGGGAGGAAGTATTGCAGGAAGCTTGTCGTTTTCTTTTCTTTCTAGAAAAATCCCCGACACAATTAAAATTGAAATACTTACGATATGTACGCAGGATACGCAAATCCAATTAGATTACAGAGTAGTGATGCACCATAACCTATGACGAGATATACTGCAACAACGCCAATGACAGCTACAGAGGAAAGAAACAGGACACAAAGCATCACTGTACCGTCCGGAAAGGCATCACAAATGTCCCGAAAGTAAACAATCCTGATCACTTATAACAATCCGGATTCATTAAAAGGAAATCTTACATTTACATTCAGGCTGGATTTGTTTTAGTTTAATATATCTGGCAGTATTCGTGCCACATTGCGGAAATGGTGTGCGCACTTACCGACAGCGATATACGATCTGTTCACACCCGTTTTAGCTTCGATCTTCGCTAATGCGTCGGTCATGACATTTTTCTCATGAAGGAATTTATCAAATCTGCCCTTTAGATTCTGAGCCATGGTGCTGTTATGTCGCGTTGAGTGTGTCGCTTGGATCGATGGATTAAAGTTAACTAAGTACGACACCCCATGCGCAACGAATCGAATCGCCCGAGTGGCCGTTCGCAAACGAACCGATTCTGAAAGTGATTCTATGACTCGGCTCGACGCTTGAACCGAATCGCACTTTCTACAGCCCGAGTAGCCATTCTGAAAGTGATTCTATGACTCGGCTCGATGCTTGAACCGAATCGCACTTTCTACAGCCCGAGTGGCCGTTCGCAAACGAACCGGTTCTGAAAGTGATTCTATGACTCGGCTCGATGCTTGAACCGAATCTCACGCAGCATTCAGAGGAATCAGTGTGGAGCTGCTGAATGTTGTCATGTCATGGGGGTTGTTTGTTTGTTTGTTTGTTTGTTTGTTGAGATATTTTACACTTACACGTTACATTCGTGACGGAAAATTGTTTTTTATTACACAAAAGTAATCAACTCAAAAGTTTATCGTTCCATTATATAGAGTTTAAGTATACACACAATCAACTCACAAGTTTATTTTTTTCATCTTACTAAAACTGTACATATCGTAACGTTCTATGTAAATATAAATATGTTATCAAATGTATATAAATAAGTTCTTTCACTTTTATTTTACTCCCATGGATTTTTGTTGCGTGGTTTGGATATATCCAAACATACAATGTAAGTGAAATATAGAGAATAAAGAGAGAACATAATCAAATCATACATTGTTGTTTTAAAAGAGTTGACTCTTATTGTTAAGGTGAACCGATTGAAAAGACTCACTAAAAAAGATTCAGAATTCAAGAACCAAACTGATACAGCACAGATATACGCTTATGCTGACGTCACTACACAGTAACGGGCGTGAATTCATAGAAACCTTGTAAAATGATTTGTAGATATAAAGTATATAACGTATATAATTATTTTTTTTTACACAGAAAGAATGACTAGAGCTCGAGCGACAGACCGCTGCTTTCATTTCCAAAACATTTAGGTTGTTATTGCTTGTTACCACTAGGTGGAAGCATCGTCTCCTTTTTCCATAGATCAGTAACAATACTGTATATGTAATAAGTAACCGGTCCGTGGTGCCAAAAATATTGGGACCAGCTGACCTGTAATGCGGAATAGAAATGTGGTATAAAAATGGTTAATTTGACGGACTGTTTAGTTACAACTGAAAAAAATGGTCCGATTTGTCTCGGAACTGTTGTTCGTTCTATTATGAGTGCGGTTTCTTATGCTTCAAGCTGATTGGCTGTTGCTTCGTGTCAATCATTTACATAATAAAGGATTGGCTGAAATATTGCCGTTAGTCTTTTTACTAGATGCTATTGGTCTACGTGATGCTGCACCCGCCCCTTAAAAGTGTCCTCCTGTCGGGCGCGTAGCAAAGCAGTATTTTTAGCATGTTAGCTTAGCTGCGCAGTTATAAATGCATTGTGTAAACCCGCTTGACTATGAAGTGTTTTCCGATATATTGTTAAATATTTAGCTGAAAACGTTACACATTATGTATTTTTATCAGTATCGTTGTGGTCTAAGCTGAGTTAATATGGCACTTTGGTTGTACCCGGGTTGTTTGAGCAGTTCGGGATGATTGTTGTGTCCGTATTAAGATGGAGAATAAACGAGGAGAGATTCCGACCAGTGTACTGGATGATCTGTGCAGGTAACTGCTTACAGAGAACACACACACACACACACACACACACGGTGCTGTTTTCCCTTCATAGTTTTAAACGAGTGTGCAAAAGGTGTTATGACGTAACAACCTTAAAATTGCTAATAGTAACAGATATGAACTGTTCTGGTAAATGATTCCAATACAGTCTGTACTTCCATCTTAAATGTTCTAGTATTTTTTTTGCTAATAACACACTACAGTGTTTCCCTATCATACACATCAGAATTATGCAGATTCTTTACGTTTTAACACCTTTAGAAAAATAAAAAAATCACAGTTTAGCAAATCATTTGTTCTACTGGAAACAATGGCTTTCAAAATACAATGCAATGAACCCTAATAAAATGCTTTTGAACGAGACACGTAACCCTTCATTGATTCTCGGGTGTTGTGGCTAGGGCTGCCCACCGTGCCAGGCATGTGTGCTGACTCCTGCCCATTCGTTTGTGTTCATTTGTCTTCATTGGTGTATGTGTGTGTGTGTGTGTGTGTTAACCAATAAACCAATGTCTCGCCCTAAAGTAGTAAGATAAGATTGGATAATTCTTTATTAGTCCCACTAATACTTAAAAATTGTACATTTAAAGTATAGAAGAATGAGTTTTTAATTTCAGGGTGACACTAAAGAAAATGGTAAAGCAATGGTACAACAGTTATTTTACAATGATTTACATCCTTCATAAACTTTTTTTTTTGGTAGTCGCTTTATCCTGCACGTCCCAAGTGAAGAACGAGACAATGCTATCCGAGTTTGCTTCCAGATTGAGCTTGCCCATTGGTTTTACCTGGACTTTTATGTGCAGAACACACCAGGATTACCTCAGTGTGGGATAAGGGACTTCGCCAAAGCTGATATCCTTCTCTATTTGTCTTCACTTAAAACATTGTCCGTGTGTGTGTGACTTTGGCTTTCACTCCTAGCTTGTTTTTCTTGACTTTTCTTCTTTACTTTTTAATCACTGTCCATTCCTGCTTCCCTATGGTGAGGATGTTCAGAAAGTTTTAGATCAGTGGAAAGAATATAAGATGGGTGTTCCTACCTACGGTGCAATTATCCTAGACGAAACCCTTGACAATGTAAGTATCTTAACTAAAGCTTTCACTGTTTTCACAGGAATACAAATCTCTTTAAGGTTTTGTTTTCTGTGTAGGCTTTACTCGTGCAAGGTTATCTAGCTAAATCCGGATGGGGTTTTCCTAAAGGAAAAGTAAATGAAGAGGAAGCACCACATGATTGTGCTGTAAGAGAGGTAGTGCAAGCCAGCAGAGACTTGTTTATTATATATATTATATAAGTGTGTCTGTGTGTAGGGGGGGGATTTATCTTAACATTCACAAACAACTGGATTTTGTAAATGTTTTTGTTAATTCTGTTTCATGTTATACATCTGCTTAAGGTTTTGGAAGAGACTGGCTTTGATATCCGAAATCGGATCTGCAAAGACACTTTTATTGAGCAGAAAATCACAGAACAGCTTGCAAGGCTGTACATAATACCTGGTGTTCCAAAGGAGACCAAGTTTAACCCCAAAACCCGGAAAGAAATCAGGGTACAGTCATTTCGAATAGAATGTCTTTATTTGTGATTACACATACACAGAATACAAAAAAATCTTTTCTCTTGCTATTTAGCAACAGATCATCGGTGGGTCCACAAAATTTAATGAATGTCATTACTGTATACATTTTAATTACATTCACTACTGTGTAACTGTTGATAACAGTAAGTACAAATATGATAAATATTGTTAAATCAGCCAGATTTTATTTGGCTTTTTATTTTTATTAGAACATTGAGTGGTTTTCTGTCGACAAACTGCCGTGCCATAGAAATGACATGACGCCTAAATCCAAGCTTGGCCTCGCTCCTAACAAATTCTTCATGGTTATACCTTTTATGAGGTATCTTTTTTGATCTTTTATTTTTGCATCTGTTACACCATGTGTTCTTTATTGTCTCCTACGGTAGCGTACTATTTCTGCACTAATTCCCTTACAGACAGCTCAAGGAATGGATATCTAAGCATAAACTGGAATCAACTAGCAGTGATGAAGATATTATGTCTAATGGTAACACTCCATGCAAGACTTTTCGGTAAGTTCGAATATTTGGTTTAGTCTTGAGCGACTTCATTAACCAAATGTATGAATTTACTTGTCAGAATTGCTTTGATGTTTGTGAGCATGAATGTAATTGTGTCACTTGAGTAATTTTAAATATGTTGCAAGCAGATGTATGATCATTAGGCAATTTTTCGTAATCTTTGTGAGTGTAAATAAATGTTGTTGAAGCCACTGACGCAGCCCAATAACACAATGTTTTTATTTGTCTTTGACCCACTGCACACAGTGTCTGTTTCTTCCCTCCAAACATGCAAAGTTTTGATTGGTCTGAAGACAAAACACATCCATCCCAGATGACCTTGACTTATTGTCTTCTTTTGGCTTCTTTTTTGCACTCAAAAGTTTTAGGCACTATAAAGAAGTCTATTGTAGTTCTTGAAGAGGTTTGCCAAAGTAATTCTTTGCCTATGAGGTTTTATCAACTATTGATGAATGATTTTTATTTGATGCAGCATTAGTGTTTACCTGTAGACGCGCTGGCAATCCATTAAATTCCATGATTGTACCAAATTATGATTAAACCAAATCATGATTGCATGCATGATTGACCACTTTTATATTTATTGTAACTTTTATATGTACTGTGGACTTTTACTGTAACTCTACGTTTATTGTGTATCTATTTTACTGAAATATGCAACTCTTTTCTAGTTCTCGACCGAGGCGCTCACATGTGCTAGAGGACTCGCCTCTGGGAGATTGCTTGACAAAGCACAAGCAACTGAAAACTTTTGGACAACCAGGTCAATTTGAGGACGTTCTTAAAGTCAAGGTCAGTGTTTAATCCATGTATAGTTTTAAGCAATCATACAAATATGTACTTTTGTGCATTTAAGTATGTCTAACGTATTTTGAACAAGTTAAATCTTTGTCATTTTGGTTTCACATGCATGCTCATGCTGTCTGCATCTGGCTACAGTATAAATAAGTTTCTAAAAAGACACCAACTAAAGGGTTTTGCTAGAGATGGGAGTGAAGAATGCACCCATTTTAAAATACACAAAACATTCAAAAACTTTTTTCTACCACTTTCTAGAGGGTTGCTGTGATCTGTGGTATCAAACCTATTTTACACTAAACCTTTTGTAGCTGCTTTCTTGAGAAGTTGACTTAAACAAGCTTTTCCATGTGCAGAAGATTAGATTAAGGGTTTTACGTAAGGACCCAACAGTGACAATACCAGGCAAAAGACTATAAAAAGGGCGATCAATCAATAGAACAATCAATATGTACATATTAGAGTTTGGTATAATCCTAATCCTGTTATTTATATTGTTAATTTTAATTTAGTTGTATATTATATTACTTTCTTGAGGTAACCTGAACATTAGTGCTGCTGCTATTCCATGATACGGATCATTTTAAACTACAGACATGTATACCATTATTACAGTATCCTGTATTCCTTAAATTTGTACAGATTAACTGCAATAATCATCGTTTCTTTAGAATCAAAATGTGAAATGCAACGGAAAGAAGCAGCTAGAGTTTTCAATTGTGAAGAAAAGGACAAATGACTTTAATAATCAGCAGGTACATGTTTTCTTTCAGTGCCTTAACAGTTACATAAACCAGGAAATGTAAATTGTGCTTTGTAAATGAAAACTATTTTGTAAAAACTATTCTGTAGAAAGAAGAGAAAAAGCTTCAGCCAAGAAGACTGCAAGACAACTTTGATGCTGGTATGTCTGGGGATTCCTGTATTGACCTAAACATAGGTGTCACTACATTACTACATTTACTTACATAAATAGCCACAGATGCTTAGACAATCTTTCTACTTATTTTACTGATTCGTAGTTTTGTAAACAGATATGTTCATGTTAATTATGTGGCACTATTTCTAGTTGTATTCTGTTCCAGATGCTGAGAGAGAAACGCACATTGTAAATGGACGATCAGATTCTTGCTACGGTGATTATGAGCAAACGTTTTCCTCAAAGTCCTTCCTCAACTTTAAATTTGATCATGAAGCAATCATGCAGTCATGCTTCAACTTTTGACTACCTTTTTGAGTTTTTAAATGCACCTTATGTTGGTGCTCAAGCTTTTCTGGCAAACCTACGCGAGCAAAGTAGGTTTTTTGGAATACTTTGGGATACTTTTCTTTGGAGCAATATGACGTACAATGAGCTATCTATATTTTTTCATTCGTGGTCATTTTAGACTGGTCATTTAAATAGCAGTAAAATGTAAAAGATGTCTTTAATTCTGCCTTTCTGTATTTCTCGTTACTGTCTGCTTCAAATGTTTGAGCTTACATAATGCTGCTTACTTGTTGGGTTTTAACCAATAACTGTAACACACAGCTTGTACTGGACAGTAACGTTTTATATAGAAACGATTCTATCTCTAAGAAAACCCTTTGAGCTGTGTTCAGCTATTTCGGGGGACTTCACATTGTGTGTGTTCCTCCATGCTTTTGGCGTTCTCATGTCGCCATGAAAACACTTAACCACTGGATACTCTAGACAGTATTTTTATATATTGTTCATAATTTATCACTGCAGTTGATCAGACTTGACGCATGCAAGGATATTTAGGTTGCAAATGTTGCAAATTTCTTTTAGACCCATAACTAACTGTCATTTATCTACAGACCCACAGCTTTTCTTCAAAATATAAAACCTATTACTGATGTTGCCCGAAATGTAGCTTTAAACTAAATTATTACAAACCAGTAAATTTGCAGGGTCCGTCTATTACAGCTGGTAACTATTTTGGAGGTTCTAGTGATCCTGGCTTTGCATTACAGGTTGTATTACTTGCACATTTCCCCGAGCTATATGGTTTATTGCCATTTGTGCTAATAAAGGATGCAGCTCAAGATTTATGCAACTGGGTTTATTCTTTGGATTTAGTGTTTGGTTAGATATTGACAGAACTCAATAGAAGACTTTTGTAACAATTATTTTAAATGCAAAAATTGTTTTTTTTAACAGTGCATCATACAAGTTTTGCTAGTATAAATAGCCAAAACTTTACCATTCCCTTTTAGAGGATTATTTTCCATGAATTAAAAAATGGTAACAACCTGAATGCTACATGATGCTATATTTTAATCTTCGCCAGCAATGTTGTCGTTCAGACGAACTTCCCGCTGCAGTGTCTGTGAAGAAAGCAACATCTTTTAATCTTAAATGTGAATTTGTTTTCCAAGTGTCAGTTACATTGTTTTAACGAAGCAGGTATAATTTAGTCATGATTGATATACTGCTGGGAATTTTAAGTGTTGTCTTGCATGTTTATTATTATACATTTTTTTATTTCTTTTCTCTATATAGCAGCACTGACATTTTCTGAATTTCGTGTGGATCATCATAGTTGGCTCTGTTTTATATAGATATATATTTTTTGAGTCTTTATTTCTTTAATAAAGCTTTTATGTGGTGTTTTGGCAGTTTTTACAGCAGCTTGTTTTCGCGTCGTCATACCTCGTGTGAAAAAATCAACTTATTTTAATAAAACAAAGTCAAATGTAACAAAGAAAGATTCATTATTGTTTAAAATAAGGGTTTGGTTAGGGTTAGGATGAATGCAGTTTTTAACAGGTGGTGGCCTCTGTTGCTGCACTGCAAGACGTAATAGAACAATAAAATAAATCATAGTGAATTGAAATTTATGTGATAGATCATTTGGCATAAATGTGACACCCACCCCACTCCACCTCCTAAAGCAAAGGCAGTCAATCAGTAAAGAGAATCCAGATGGAGCTAATGAGACGAAGGAATGTACTTAGTACCATGAGACTTAAGTGGAAATGTGGTTACCAGCTAAGGACACCATGTAGATTCCAAACCATACGTTTAAAATTCTTCACCCTAACATTGTTGCTTATTTTCCCATTATTGTGTTGTTTATATGACATCACAGAGCCAGGATGAGATAAATCACCTGTAAGCGCTTCACTTATTTTTGAACGCTTTGAATCAATCAAGTATCAATGTTCTATGTATGAATCCCAAACATTCTCAAACTAAAAGTTTCAGGTATTATCAGTGCCTTTGTTTTGTAATTGGTTACCTAGTTTGAGGTGTGTGTGTTTGGGTTTTGCATGAAGTGCACAAAACATCAGGTGTGTTAAAGACAGTCCAGATGGAGCTAATGAGATGAAGGAATGTACTTGGTACCTTGAGATGGTCCTTGATTGGTGCTTTACCTGGGGGGCCAGTCTTAAAGACTCCACCCCAGGTGACAGTACCTAAAAGAACAAGATCTCAGTGTTTTAAGTGAATGAGGCTTTTATGGGAGATTCACTGTGGATCGACATGATGTTAAAGCTTTTCATCGGTCTCCTCCTGGTCCAAACTCAGGTGCTGGGTGACACCTCGTCTACAACAGGTAAAGAACATGTTAAATATGGATGTACGTTTTAAAATGTGTTTTAACCAGGTGACACCTATCCTAAGCATAGCTGTTAGGTTTTATCTATTTATTTTTAAAATCTTTTAAATCATTAGTCAGTTAAATATGTTACTAATACAATGTAATTAAATATGTTGTATTAATTATATAGATAACCGAATAGAGAAGTTGCACAATGATGAGAGATCAATGACAAGGACACACACACACAATCACTACACTAGCATTGGATCAGGAGGTTTGTCAAAGTATTTTGCATTTAAGATTGATTTCATTTCTATAGACTGTGAGCTCTATTGTAGCTTCCAGTTTTTGGATGCCATTTAATGACTTAAAATGTTAAAATGAATAAATAAAATGATTTTTAATTCTGTTCACATTGAAGTCTGAGCACATTTCCCACAGAAATAACTGGCACCCGTGAGCATAATGATGTTGATACTGGATTTGCACATATTTGCACAATAAATGCTAGGACATGTTTCATATCGTTTTTATTTTACAATAGCACATTTATGTCTGAATTCTAATTCATGTGCCAAAACATGAAAGTAAACCTTAAAACTGAACCCCTTCCATTAAAGAATGGAATCATCATGCCACTGGTGCAATGGACTGATGCATTTGAATCTCATGAGTATTTCACTGATGAACTGGGCACATTGCAAGAACTCTACTGTTTTTTTTCTTATCGTATGAAATGAGGTTCTACTAGTATCTTACTTATTCAGCTTACCTTTGTTGTCAAATCTGTTTTATCTCACAACTGGTAAAAACATTGTCAGTTTCTGTGTTTCTGCTTGACTGGTTTACCTTATCTGGACTTGTACCAGCATCGAATTAATCTTTTTACAGGCCATTCAAGTATGAAGCATGTGTACTGGACTGTATTTTGGCTTCACTTTCCACCATACCACTAAAAAAACCATGGTTATTATTATTTTCACATTATTTATTCATTGTACTTCATGGGACAGTGTAGCCTAGTGGGTTGCGCGTTGTGCTGGGAACCCAAAGGTTGGGGGTTCAAATCCAGGCTCTGCTACACGGCCACTGTTGGGTCCTTGAGCAAGGCCCTTAACCCTGTCTGCTCCAGGGGGCGCCGTATTGCGGCTGACCCTGCGCTCTGACCCCAACCTCCAGACTGGGATATGCTGGAGAAACATTAAATAAAATTTGAATTTGATTATTACACATTTAGTCCTTCTAGTGTGTTTGTTTGGTGGCACACAATTCAATTCTGCAACCAAAATAAAGTCAATGTGCATTAAATCCACAAAAAGAAGAAACAGTACGTGTCTTAAGTGCTAGTGCTTAAATCAATCGTTTCCAAATCTGCCCGAGTGATTATCTACATGCGATTGTTAAACGTTTTTATATACGCTGCCACCTGAGGGAAGGAAGAAAACTGGTTTTCAGCTTTCACCATGACACGCAGGAACCACTTCACATTACCTGCAGCTCTGATTACGCAAAGTAGACAGTACACCCCACCACTGAACATGTCTTACATTATATATCACAATACAAACATCGAAATAGAACATCCAGACCTCCCTAACATAGAAGCATCCACGATAAGCTAAGCGTTGATCATAATACGTGAACTTTGTGGATCTTTGATCAATGAATTGATTTACATTTTCAGCATTCAGCATAATGTCCCTCTGAGAGATCAATAAAGTCTCTACCTATCATAGAAAAATAACCATGACGACACTTGATGGAGGGACACTAAGGTGACATCATTTTGGACTTCAACCTGTGACCACAACAACGACGAGCCTGTTCCCGTTACGTTGTAATGACCTAAATGAGCTAAAGTCGCTTTGTTTTCAGAAATGATTAATCCACTTTGTGATGTTCCAAATGAAAAGCACTGATTTCTCATCACAGCACAAACAGACTTGATCGTCAAATAAAGCAAATGAAGCCATTTTATAAAAACCGACATCAAATAAAATCCACCTACGACTGTTAACTGGAAACAGACATCACCGACCGAGCTAAAATCTACAACAACGACAATCGTGAATAAAACCGAAAGGTAAACACAAATGCAACCGAACCCTTCTGAAACACACTGCCCTCTAGCGGTGTGGCGACGAATTACGTGCATATTACAACGTATTTGGAAAAAACCGATGACGCAAACGATGTCTTGCATTGGGTGGAGGTAGAATTATTAATTAATTATAATTATATTCAGTTTCTTGTTGCTTTGAAAGAATCTCACACACACACACACACACACACACACACACACACACACACAATTCACACTAATATGAAGTAGAATGTACATAGACTGGAATCTTCCCTATGCACAGGTATAAATACACATATAACTATAGTTTATATTTAACTATATATTAATTTTATACTAATTAAGTTAGTTGTTGGTTCATGTTTGCAGATGTTTAGTGCATCTCGAGGTTTTGCAGCTGCAATCTGTGCAATGACCCAAATCATCTATCAGTTAAGTTGTTGATGTCTAACCCTTTTGTTTGTTTGTTTGCACAGTTCATGTGTGCTTGCAGCTCGCCACACCTTCACCCAGATCCAGGATTGAAACTCACCAGGTCTCCTGGTTGCTGAACTTCTTGGTGATGACTTTTCCCAGCTCCAGTCCGAGTCGATCAGCGACTTTCTGGGACAGATCGTGGTGAGAGCTGCCGCTGAACAACACGATGTTCGGCATGTCGAACGTGCAGAAACAAAAGCCTTTAAAAAGACTTTAGCGCCGATCTGATGCGCCTTTTCCGCAGTGCACAAGGTCCGGTCGAGTTCAAGCCAGATACAACTGCGCATGCGCACTGCGCACGCCACTAAAGCATGGCGAGAAGGCGCCAAAAAGGAAGTGACGTCGTCATGGACGCCGAGAAGGCGCTCGATAAAAGACTTTTTAAATATAAAAATGAACTATAGATCATTTAAAAATACACTAATTACAAACGTCACCACTCAAATAAGTACTGTATGCTATTCTAAAGCTTAACCAGGCACTGTAGCCATTACCCCATATACGTATCTTTATTACTTTCTGTTTTATCTTTATTTATCTATATTACCCTGTTAAATTAACTATTGAACCCCATCCGTTCATTCATTATCTAGTGTTACCAGCGCTTAATTGCGTCTCATGATCGAACACACACTGGGTGAATACAGTAAACACCTGAACAGGTCGGCCGTCTGTTGCAAGCTAAAGTGACAAAACAGGACAATCTCGGTACCTCCAATTAACCTGACTGCATGTCTTAAGGCGGTGGGAGGAAAATTGAGTACTGAGTACTTCGTTTATTATAGTGGTGCATGTACTAGTGTGTGTATACACCCCATATCTGTGTGTCCGTGTCGTACTAGTGTGTGTATACACCCCATATCTGTGTGTCCGTGTCTGTTAATGTGTGATTGGATAAGAGTGTGTGTGTGTGTGTGTGTGTGTGTGTGTGTGTGTGTGTGTGTGTGTGTGTGTGTGTGTGTGTGTGTGTGT
>JAOUQU010346495.1:0-22942 GCA_028566735.1 Ammoglanis amapaensis
TGTAGTAAAGACACATATTACATAACACACACACAAGGGGGCAGTAGTGAGCACACAAGCCGGGCTCGGGGGACCCTGGAGAGGCTTCAGCGCACTCGGAAACCGAACCGGCAACGCTCTGGATAACGAGTCCCGATCTCTGATCTGGGTGCGGAAAGTTTGGACGCCCCCAGCACCCCTAGACGACGATGACCGACAGTGCTACCCACCAGGCCACTGGTCGTAATAAGACTTGTACCGAGTCGTGACGCCACGAAAGATACCATGCTAATCTAATGGAGGTTAATTCAACACAAGAACCTTAGAAGCAGAAGAAGAAGGTGCGCCGGGGTTTTACAGCGCAGGACTAATTACAGCTCAGTGATCTGATAAAGAACCTCACAGGCAGTCAAGGTGAACGGAATCTTCATCAAGAGTGATTAAGCCGCATTATTTCAGGATTATCTGCAGGAATTAGCATCAATTGCGCCGCTTCAGAAATCGAGAGAGACACTCATGGCTGGTCGAGATCATCAACCTCAAAGAAATCGTCCCGGCGATGAAGAGCCGCGCGATTAACTCGACACGTACCCTTGCCACGCCGCACGTGCCGTAAGCATTACCAGGGCCGTAATTATTTAGGTACAAGGACAAAAGAACATCCTTCGTGCATGGCTGCACTGAGAGAGCGTCATTAGTGAAACGCGTGCACGCACACACACACACACACACGCACACCACGAAAACCGCCGCGACACCATCACGGTTCCACGAATGCTTCCGCGTTTCTTTCCCCCTACAGGACGGCGGTGAAAACTGCTTACGAGCACTTCTCGACCCGGTGCGATTTATTGCTCGTGGGACGGATCTGGTGAGAGAGAACGCCAACGCGAGTGCGGGTGCTAGTGCGGAGAGCCAGAGGGCGAACCAGTCGGAGCGATTTAATGAGGAATGATCACTGGGGGAGAGCATCCGCCAGCGCTAGACAGGATAAATAAGCATTAAACGGACAGGGTTAGTTCATTCGGACGCCCGGCCAAGCCCGAGATGGGCCTTGCATGTTCTTCCTGTGTCAGTGTGGGTTTCCTCCGGGTACTCCGGTTTCCTTCCACAATCCAAAAACATGCACAAGGTTGATCGGAAAATGTGTAAATTGTCCAGTAGTCACACACAAGATCACTGTAGAGATACAGGGTTGGGGAAAGACCTGGCAACCTACCCCGTAAAATGTAATTGCCGAGATACTCTGGGGATCGATAACGGTCCACAGAGTAACCCAGGGTCGAAGTCGACTGAAGGGTAAAATAGATAGATACATTTATTATTATATATTATGTACTGTATATAATTATTTGTACAGCTGAGACCAGATGTTGGATTTTCAGTTCATTGGCTAAAACATCCCAAACGATGGTGTTTATATTTAACAGAATATTTGGGCCAAACGTCGAGCTGTTAACGAAGCTGTCGTATTAAAGCAGTCAGTTTTACGGGTCAGTGAACTAATCCCCTCCCGGTTCATTTCCAGCTCCTGGGTCGGATGGGCACTGAGGAGGAGAGCGGATTGATGGCACTTTTCCTGGCTGCCGATGCCACGTTCTGTACCGGGGTCGATCTGCTACTGAGCGGAGGAGCCGAACTCAACTACGGCTTCAAAAGTCAGATTCCATAAATGTGCTGGAACGTGTTCAGATCAATAAAGTGTTTACAAGTATTACTACTGTTCCATTAAACAATCTTAAATACATTTTTAAATAATATGTTGTTTTTTGTACTGATAATTCCCTTCAGATTAAACTGGATTATCCAGACGTCTGATTTATTGTATTTTATATAAATATGAAATGACAGAATTATGACCTGGCTTTGTTTATTCTGCTTCGTTTAAATGTAAATAAAGAGGTAAATAAATGTAATCTTGCATCAGAAACATAATTCATGAAATAATTCAACGGAATCATTGTGACGTCTTTTCTTAGATTAGAGAAAGAAAACTAGATTAAGCAAGTAGATGCCGTTTCTTATCATATTAAGAATAATATAGCATAATGACACTAATTAATTATGATTACAATTCGTGTATGTATTTGATTATAGTTATTATAGATATTTATGTTTTGTTTTGGTGCTGTCCAGTCACATCAACATCTTTGACACAAAATAAACATCATTCACAAAGAAAATCTGATTATGGTTTTTGTTTATTAGAGAAGAACGACTTATATAAGATGGATACAGCTAATATGTGTTATTATTTTCGTGCTTGGTTAAACAACTGAAGGGGAAGTGTTTATAATATGTGTAAACCCAGAGGCTAATGTGTTAAAGCTAATGTCGTGTTGGTGCGTTTGTGGTGGTATTTAAGACACATTTGAGTGGATTCTGATGTATAATTGCTACTCATAATGTATACTCGGAAGCATAATCTCCATTTTTAAAATAATATGTTTTATTGATCTAAACTAGGTCTTTATTTTGTTTCGAGAGACGGCCTGGGTCGTCTGACAGGTGGTTCTGATCGGAACCTTGAGTGAGCGTGTTTCCAGTCGGACAGATTTTGTTTGATCATGGCGGCTCTGATGACGGTGAGTTCGGTCTTTAGTTGATTATTTATTGAATCTTCTCATCTGTTATCTGTGTTAAATATTAACTGAGCTCCGGTCTGATCTTCCTCACCGCGCTCAGACCTTTAACCGGGGGTGTTGAACCTCGGCGGGGTGAGTTAATAATGTGCAGTGCTGCTTATAATTCAGTCCCAGTACAATAAACACTAAATACAAACATGCTGCACAGCCACAAATGCATTTTTTATTATTTATTCTATTTTATTTACATGTGTTATTTCTCTGTAAGATGTCATTCTTTAACTTGGGTCACATTCGCTGTGCAATGTGAATTGAAAGTCACAACATGGTGTCACTATAAACATGTTTATAACGCAGGTAAAATCAGTCCAGGTGTCGTGTGAAGATAATCCAGGTTCATCTGGATTACAACAGGTTTCATTCATCAGATTAAACACATTCTGGTGCATCATGTTGACATGACTGTGGACTGTTGTACTTTTTATTATTCATAAGTCAAAGACACTCTAGGGGGCAGTAGTGAGCACACACGACTGGAGCGGTGTGCAGTCCTAGCCACGGCACCCGGGTGTTATAGGGGGTCACTTGTAAATGATAGGGAACAGTTTAGGGAAGGCCTGTGTGCACACATCATCTTCTATAATGATGTGTTATGGTGATACGAGTCCTGACCTCACCGGCGCTGGGATGAACCGGAACATCAGCGGAGACCATTGGTCCTGCTACAGATCCAGCTGTTTAATGACCAGCTGTTTAATGTGCACAAATTCCCACACAGCAAACACCAGACACAGCTCGTTCTTTTAATAGCATTTGTTTTAAAACTGTGTGTCCGTCGAGTTCTCGATCAGGTGTCCAGATACTTTTGGTGTGGGTACCGTGCATGTGATGGAAGTGACCGTGTTTGTGTGTTGTATAGAAACGTTGTGATTTGTGTCTTTCCTCCAGGCATCGTGCAGACGTTTTCCTCTCCCGTTACGTTTGGCATCGGTGCGACTTGCCAGCACGTCATTTAAGGTGCGGAATGAGCCGGGAGACACATTTTTCATGGTCCTGTTATGTGTGTCGCTCTTTCTATTCATCGTTGTGTAACTTTGTTCTGCTGAGGTTCATGACGTTGGGTTGGAATGCAGTTGTGTAGGGTCGGTGTTGCTTTATGCTGGGTGTGGCTGCACCTGTATACTCGATACAGCCGATCAGCTAAATAATAGACATGAATACAAATAAAGTTTTATAGTGTGTGTGTGTGTGTGTGTGTGTGTGTGTGTGTGTGTGTGTGTGTGTGTGTGAGAAATATATCCACTGAAAAAATGATCTTACAAACATCACAAACTTGATGTTACAACACATAAACTTCTAAACACGTACACAAGACTCCACGTCTGTGTATATATTTTATACACATCTATTATTATATCTGTCTGCCTCTCTTTGTCTGTCTGTCTGTCTTCCTCTCAGGCGTCGGATCTGGTCGTGGAAAAGTCTCGGGTGCTGCAGCCCAAACCCGATGTGACCGGTCTGGGTTTTGGGAAATATTTCTCCGATCACATGCTGACGGTCTCGTGGACGGAGAGAGGAGGATGGGAGACGCCCCGGATCAAACCCTTTCAGAATCTGTCTCTCCACCCGGCGTCCTCGGCTCTGCACTACTCCGTGGAGGTCAATATAACGTCCCGGTGGACATCACAACTCCCTCCGGGTGTCGTGATAGAGAATCAGACACTGTAAATGTTTGTAGCTTGGAAGTTCTGCTGAGGAATGTTTAGCACGAGTAGTGTGTACAAGTACTCAGAGCTCCTGGTTTAATCTCACGTTCACAGTGTAAAAGTCACATTACAGGAAGGTTATAATCCTGTTATGAATGCTTTATTGCTCTTATTGTTCTTGATATGAAGCATGTGGGATATGAAAGGTGCTACACTGATAAATATTCCCGTCGTTCAGAGATGGATTTTATTCTTTCTACTTTTTAGTCTGTGGTTTTAGATTTAGTCTCAGTTATGAGTTCCGACTTCAGTTCTTTCGCAGAGTCTCAGATCAGAACCAAGAGAGTCCAGAACTGTGATTTGAACTTTCGTGTGTTTTTGGTTCTGTGTGTTTTTTTCAGCTGTTTGAGGGGATGAAGGCGTTCAGGGGCGTCGACGGTCACATTCGTCTGTTCAGACCCATGCTCAACATGGAGCGCATGTACCGGAGTGCTGACCGCTGCTGTCTGCCAGTGAGTACACACACACACACACATGTACCGGAGTGCTGACCGCTGCTGTCTGCCTGTGAGTACACACACACACACACACACACACACGTACCGGAGTGCTGACCGCTGCTGTCTGCCAGTGAGTACACACACACACACACACACACACACACACTACACTGCTCTCTCATGTCTGTCTGTAGTTGTTTGAGAAGGCGGAGTTACTGGAGTGTATTCGAACCCTGGTGGAACTGGACCAGGATTGGGTTCCTCACTCCTCTGATGCCAGTCTCTACATACGACCCACTTTCATCGGGGTGGAGGTGAGTTCTGATCCCGTACGGTTACTCGTGTTCCCTGTCACTCTCTCTCTCTCACCCCCACCCACCCTCTGACCCTCAGCCGTCTCTGGGCGTGTCCCGCCCCCTCCACGCCCTCCTGTTCGTCATCATTGGGCCCGTGGGACCGTACTTCGCCACCGGGGCTTTTAATCCCGTCTCTCTGCTGGCAGACCCCAGATTCGTCCGGGCGTGTCGGGGCGGCGTGGGAGCCTACAAGATGGGCAGGTGAGGGTCACTCGGCAACTCGCTTTAGCATGTTCTCCCATCCTGTCTGTGTCTTTGCTGGTCATTTGTAATACGCAGAAATATTTACACATTGTATTGAATTTATACGTATACAATAAAAAAAAACGTTTTATTTATATTTATTTACTATTATTTTATATTATTATTTACTAAATGTTTTATGTGCAATAACGCTCTTCAGTAACTACGGGCCGACGATAGCCATCCAAAGTGAGGCAGTGAAGCAGGGATGCCAGCAGGTGTTGTGGCTGTACGGTGATGAGGAGGAGATCACCGAGGTCGGGACCATGAACCTCTTCATCTACTGGACCAACGAGGACGGAGGTGAGAAGCTCGAACCCACAAGAGAGAGAACGAGCATCCAATCTCCATTACTGATGAGCAGGTTATAAACATGGCATTATAACAGTGTGTGTGTGTGTGTGTGTGTGTGTGTGTGTGTACAGAGCGAGAGCTGGTCACCCCTCCACTAGATGGCATCATCCTCCCAGGAGTCACCCGACAGTCTTTGTTGGACCTGGCTAGAGAATGGGTACGATAATACCACACGAGGAAATGATTAAATTATTGTGATTATTAAATCGCAATAAGTCCTGCAAATAAAGGAACTGATGCGTAACGATGTGTATATTCCAGTGAATACTTTCTCCAAGTCTGTAGGGGGAGCTTCCTAACTCAACAACAGCGTTCTGACCATTGTGTCTTTAAAAAGATCACAGATGCAGTAGTTTATTTATCAAATGTATTGTTACATCTGTCTGTCTGTGTGTGTGTGTGTGTGTGTGTGTGTGTGTGTCAGGGTGAATTCCGGGTCACTGAGAGAAAGGTGCTGATGAAGGAGCTGATGGATGCTCTGAAGGCCGGCCGGGTGATGGAGGTTTTTGGAGCCGGTACCGCCTGTGTTGTGTGTCCCGTTGGCTCCCTGCGCTACAAAGGAGAGGTAATACAACGTCTCACACACACACACACACACACACACTGCCTCGGATCAGTGCAATGGAGCGCTGGGTCACATGACCTGGCCTTCACCATCAACTGTATAATCATGGCGTTGATTAAAAAAATATTCATAAATATAATCTTTAGTGTACTGGATTATAAAAAGATTGTGTGTGTGCGTGTGTGTGCGTGCGTGCGCCTCACAGCTATGTGAGATCCCCACCATGCAGAACGGACCTGAGCTGGCACTGAGGTTCTACAAGGAGCTCACCGACATCCAGGTACCGTGTGTGTGTGTGTGTCGGTCGTTGGGTGTGAGAGACTTTTTTATATTGTGTTTTTGTGTGTGTGACTTGTATTGAGTCTGTGTGTGTGAGACATTTGTACCCAATGTGTGTTGTTGTGTCTCTAACCTGCAGTATGGACGTCTGAAGAGAGACTGGGCGCCGGTCGTCGTCTGATCCAAAAACACATGTGTGTGTGTGTGTGTGCGTGTATGTGTGTGTGTGTGTGCGGGGTATTTTAATATAATCATGCGTGACTGTTGGACACTGTCTCATAGGAAGACTGTACGAGAGTTGTCGCACACTTTTATGTTTGTGTGTTCGGGTTTTCTCGGTGCTTTACGGTTAGGTTGTAGCAGTAGTTGTGGTGTGTGTGTGTGTGTCGGGGGGGGCTCAGATTAGTATTATGCATTAAATTAGTGCATCGAGACGAGTGACGTGTTCAGTATGAGCCGTGGTGTTATTGTTTTATATCCAGCTGCTGTTACAGATGTGCGGCGGCCTGCTCGAACGCGAACATGATGTCACCATCGTCACATTACTATAGAAACGGTGACACAATAATCTGTGTGTGCTGTACACCCTGAGATCGGAGACGTATCGGGGACGTAACGACTCTCAGGAAGCGACACGATTCACCACCGTGAAATATCATCCCACAAAACACGTGCAATTCAGTCCACCAGAGCAGAGGATGAATCGATTCCTGGTGCATCGTTACATCCCAAACTCATTACAGAGACGTCAGGTGACCAGAGCGCCTCTGGTGGTGACCAAAACAGCTGGATTCTTAAAACAGATTTAAATATATATATTTGATTGAAGCTCTCGTTACTGTTACTGCCCTGGGTCAAGCTGGTCATCTTAAGTTACTGAGGTGTGTGTGTGTGTGTTTTTTATCCTTGTTCACTCCGGTTATCTAGACTGTAAGATTTGTACCCGAGTCGGTAGTTCAGTCTCTCTCTCTCTCTCTCTCTCTCTCTCTCTCTCTCACTCCTGAAGTGCCTGGTTTTATTTTCCTCGCCTCCTCGTGTGTTTCAGTGTCGGACTTCTGTGTGTAAACGTTTCATTACACACGAACGGTTCTGATAATAAATCTGATTTCAACCATCCAGTCTGAGTCCATTTGTTTCCCGTTGTTACTTTATCACAGAGAGGATTTAATCACTAGGAGGCAGCAGTGAGCACACGTGCAACCAAGTCTATATAATAATAATAAATCCGAAAACATTTGGGATTAAAAGAATATAATAAAAAATATAGAATTCTTAATGATTATGACAGAAATCTAAATGAAAATAATGATGTCAGTTTAATTTATACTTTAATAATAATTCATATGCAAATTAAACCGGTCCTAATAAACCTTGTGTTGCCTGTTTCACTCTCGTCTCCATCAGTACGGGTCAACATCATCATGAAACTTTCGTTTGTTTCGTTTTGTCTTGCACAACGAAAGTCCCCGGAACGTTTAAAACATGATTTATACGACGTCGGTGTTTCCCGTCCAGACTGCTGAAGATTATAAACAAGCTCAACACTAATCAGGTTAAAACCTCGAACCCGCACCGCTTAGGTAATGTGTCTGATTTAAACTGTTACTGTGAGCAGACAGACAGACTTTCTTCCCGCCTGTCTACAGTCCGATCTTTATTTACTTATTACATTTACTTACAATGTTCAGAATGATGTCATAATAATAGGTTAATGATAATAGAAAACATCCCCGGATACAACATAGCGACGGAATCTAAATCTCTCACATCAGCATCACATCTATTTATTTATTATTTATTTATTACTGGGAAAGTCCAGCGTCCTTCTCCGTCCGGTACTCTTTACTTTTGTTTGGGGGCGTCCTCCTGGAACACGGCCAGTGTCCTCTCCCCCAGAGGGTTGTAAACGATGGCGTCCACCTCGCCGCCGCTGTTGGTGCTCTTCTGGAAGTGGATCTCCAGCAGGTCCTGCAGGACGTCCTTCTCCATCACGGCCGGGATTCCAGTCAGCAGGACGGTTCGACTGCAGCTCGTGGTTCCCGTCTGTGGACCAGAGAGGATACACGGAAGCAACTGGGTCACGGGTTCTTCTCTAGAACAATCCGGGTCTAAACACAGTACACTAAACACCTGAACGGGTCACCGGTCTGTCACAGTGTACAGAGACAGACGCACACAGTACAATACTCCAAAGACATGCAGTCAGGTTACTTACAGATACTGAAATTGTTCTGTGTGTCTGTACCATGTAACAGACCTGTTCAGGTGTTTAGTGTATCCGCCCAGTGTGTGTCCCACCATGACACTGGTACATGAACGCTGCTAAAACATACTAAAGTGCCGCACACACACACACATCCATCTAGTGACCCAACTACTGACACACCACCTAAACCACTAAAAGCGACTCCACCCGTAAATACACATCAACAACATTCAAAACACACAAAACAAACGTTCTGTTCTCCCAACGCTGTTACGTAATAAGAATCTTTAATCCTCACAGAGGCGCCAGTGAGCAACACCCAGTCGTTTGGGGTTTAAAGGTTTAGATCCTCGATCTGAGAGTGATTTGAGATATAAACCTGCACCCTCCACGGTCCGGTGAGGAGGTTCCTACCTTCAGGAGGTTGATCTCTCCGTTGAGGAAGGGCGTCACCTTCACCCGCAGTTTCCTCCCTCGTTCAATCTCCACGTCGTGCATTTGTTTATCCGTCAGACCCTTCGCGACTAAAACACACAATGAGAAGTCATAGAAAAATTAAACATTAATATAATTTCATTATTTGTGAATGAATAGTGTTAATAAATAGTATTCATTCTCCAGAAACGACAACTTGTTTTGCACTGATCTACCCCATGGTGGCGGCGCTGTGGTTTAGTCGTTAACACCGCAGCTTCACAGCGAGATCTCCCGGGTTCGATTTCCCGGGTAAGGTGACGACGTACCGTTATCGTCGGTGAAGGTGATGACCACGTTGCCAGAGTCCTCCAGCAGAACCACGTCCTCCACCTCACCCCCGTTGTTCTTCGTTTTGGAGAAGTGAATCTCCAGCTTGTCCAGAATGCGCTCGATGTTGACATTTTTGGGGAGGTTGGAGACGAGGACGCGGCGAGGACAGACGTGAGTGTCCATCTAATAAACAAGAGGTTGTAATAAACTCGCCGCCAGTGACGGTTAAATTTTAAATCTAAGTGTTTGGCTTTTTTACATCCGGTATGTAAGAAAACAGTATAAATAAATAAATAAAAGAATTCTCGTACCGAGACAACGGTCGGGACGAGAAACTGCACGGGTTCGGCTTGTACGTTGATGCTACAGTCACCCAACTGCACCACGTGTCTCTTCAGGGCTAAAAGTTTGCTGGCAACTGAGAGAGAAACAACAAGTCGAGTGTGTTAGAACGAATGAATCTTTATTTATCTTTAAACGTATGTGTCTTGTGTTGAGGTTTTCCTCCGGGTGCTCCAGTTTCCTGCAAATCAAAAGTACCTTGTTCCTCCTCGAAGGTGATCAGTGCCGTCCCTTCCTCCATGGGATACACGACCTGGGGTTTTATTTCGAACCCTGGCGCACGAGTTCCATCGGCCATCTCACCCTTAAACACCACCTTCCTCTCCGGCACGGCAGTGGACACCTACCACACACACACACACACACACGCGGACGTGATTGTCATGGTGATGTTTTATTCCCCGTCGTACTGGACGCTGTTGAAGCTTCGAACCTCAGTTTGCTGTTTCAGGCTCTTCTGGGTCTCGTCGGTCTGGTCCAGTTCCTTCTGAGTTTCCTGGATCTCCAGTTGCAGCTTGTTCTGCTCCTGTTTCAGAATGTCCAGCTTCTCCTGCAGGGGGCGTGGGGTCGTCAGTGTGTGTGCACGCGCACATTTGTGTGTGTGTGTGTGTGTGTGTGTGCGTGTGTGTGTGTACCTGTGTTTTCCGCACTGTCTCAGCTTGTGTACGCTTCGTGTTGTCGATGCGCTTCTTTACGTCTTCAGCCGCCGATCGGAAGTCGTGAGCGAACTGGATGTTACTGTTCTTGGCGTCTACTAACAACTGTTTGTCACCCTCTAGGGAGCGCTGTTCTGCCTGTGGACAGTAAACATGATGTGATTTTATTTGTTTCCATTCCTAACAGACACACGGTAGTTACACAGCACACAAGTTTCATCTCTCAATATCTCATGGATGATTCGCATCTCCAATCTCAGTGAACCCGAATGCACGTTTTTTGGACTGTGGGAGGCAACCGGAGCAAGGAACTCGGAGTAATTAATACTACACACACACACACACACACAAACAAGGATAAGATTCAAGGGTAAGTAACGTGTTATCAACATTATTGTTGCTGTATTACAACAGGATGTGGTTACAGAAAACCGTCTGGTTCTGGTTCCTACAGCGTCTTTTATGACACCGTAAGAACTCCGTAAGAACGCTGTAAGAACATTTCTTCTGTCTTTCCAGTCTCACCTTGAGCCGCTCGATTTCTTTCTGGATTTTCTTCAGCATGGATGCTTGATTATCTTCCGCCACCAGAGAAAAGTCCTGAAATAATAAAGAATCCACATCATAACATCACAACACAACTCGAGGTTTTAATAACTGCTCCAGCGAGAGGTCCTGGGTTCGATTCCCGGGTAAAGCGATCCGAGGCTTTCTGTGTGGAGTTGGTGGCATGTTCTATTCGTGTATGTGTGGGTTTCCACCGGGTACTCCGGTTTCCTCCTATAGTCCAGAAACAGAATGGCATAACAGTTAAATGTCAGTTCGGTACCTCATCTGAAGACATCTTCAAGAATTTCTTTAGAGGCGTGGACTCTCAAGATTAAATCTAGAAAGAAATATAAGGTAGATAGACAGGCTGTAAACAACAGGACCTTTTTTCCTACATCACTCTGTACAATTTCCTCGGTGTCATAATTTGTTAAATAGTATTATTCAGTTTTATATAAATACTGTATTAAACATATTTATATACATTTGCTCTTCCTGGAGGTTGTAAAAAGGAAATAAACATCGACACTCGACATCTTGACACATTAAAACCACAAGACACTAAAAACACCACAGATATATTATTTACATGTTATGTACATGTTAGAATGATTTTCATTTGTTTTAAATCCCTTCCGAAGATTAAATTGTTTTATAAATAAGAACTTTAACACTTTCACTTTCCGTCGGTCGCCAAAAGTCCCTAAATTACCACCATCAGAGCTTATAAGATACTAAGATTAAGCCTATTTGATATGTAATTAATTATTTTCGACAGTTTAATAAACATAAAACACTCTAGATTAATATGAAACCATGTCATAAACGTTAGATGAATATAAATCGGTTTAGTACCTGATCTGTGTTGTTGTTTGGTGCTGTGATTAAGTTTCACTTTCTCTTCAGTAGTAACGACGCTGCAGTGTTGTGACGTCACAGTTCTCCACTGGTCGAACACTAAAACGTCTTTATAATGATAAAAATGATATTTTTCTTGCACTACGTGTGCAGTCTGGTGTACTTCTTTATGGTTTCAGCGTTTTGTTCACGTAAAACTGAAATGAACACAAAATTCTCAACATTATAAGAAAAATCAACTGACAGATAATTTGTGAATCTAACACCGAATGAAACGAATGGACTTTAATGTTTGTTTAGTAGTTTCTTGTGTACTTTTGTTTATTATGTACATTTCTCCGACATTTGTATAAGAATGTACATACACTGTGAGAAAGTGCACAGATTAAGGTTAAAATGAAAATTCTAACATCATCACCAGACATGTGGTTAGTTTAGTTCCTCATTAATAAATCTCACAAAGTCAGATTTATTTTCACGTTTTATGTTTAACAGCCAGATCTTTCTCTCTTTGTTGTGGCCTGACTGTATTTAACCCTGAAGCTCCTGACAGATGGAATGTTTTGTACTTCCTGAAACTGATTTTCACTTCTGCATTACACGAGGAGGAGGAGAAATAATCCTGCATTTATTTCATCTCTTCTTTTACACAGCAGGAAATCAAAAAGAGGAGCCAGAACAGAGCTGGTGAGTATTTCAATATTAATGCATTTTATACTCGATCTTCTTTTTATTTTAATTTTTACTTCATTGCTTTCTACACGAGTCTGGATCTGGATCACCTGTTACCATCCAGACTGAGATTTTACTCACACCGTCCTTATACCCAATATAAACCAACACATGTTTATTAAGTGTTTTATTATTTTATTGTGGTTTTTAATTCGTTTTACTTGTAGTCTCGTTACTTTTAACTCTCAAAACAGCAATTTTACAATGAAAGATGTTCTGCATTGACTCTTGTAATAAAGCAAATGCCAGTTTAATGGTTTACATATATATATATATATATATATATATATATATATATATAACGACAATAATGGGGGAAAGCAGCTGAAGCTTGAGTTTAGTAAACTCTATTTTCACAAACGGTTTATATGCGCATCTAAACTTTGTGTTACGGTAATACATTAGGGACGCATTGAATAATGTAAATAATGTGCGCATCTAAACTAGGTTTTACGGTACTACATTAAGGGAAGCATTGAATAATGTCAATCGTCGTTTGAACAGTTTATGTGCGCATCTAAATCAGGTCTTACGGTAATACAGTAGGAACGCGTTATAGAGTGTAAAAGTACAACATCATATAAACATTATAAACATTATAAACCTTCATCTACTGAGTTCTGATACACAAACATGTACCAACAACACACGTGTGTAACAACATGTATGTAATAACAAACAGTATGACTTACAAGCATTGTTTAGAAAGCCACTTTCCTACCTATAACTCCTTATATATCATTTTGTTTATATTTTCTACTCCATCATTATTAGAGTAATTGTTCTTTATGATTGATTGTTTTTAGCTCGTTGTTGCATTTACACCTCAATGTAATAAAGCACATAAAGTTCATCTTAATGCTTTTATTTATATTACAGTAGAACTTTATTTGTTATCATAACACTGATTGAATCTGGAATTATCAGTTTCTGAAGTGCACAAACAGGTTTCACGTCAAGTCTTTTTCCATTTCACCATCACACCCAAATGTGTCTGTTAACAATGATTACACATTTATTATAGCTTATAAAGGTTTATTAACTAATACTCCAGTTCAACTTTCAACTGTGTAATGAAAATAGTATAGTATAGTAAAAAGAGTATAAAACAACAAGTGTACTTTCATTATGTCTCAGAATTAAAACAACACAAAGTTGTCCACCTGACAGGTTGAGTTTCTTCCCTGTTGTGATGTTATCTCTGTAAATATGTGCTCACGTTACACATGCAAATCACGCACCGGTGGCCCCTCCAGTTATTCCGGTTCCTCCCACCACCCAAAGACATGCAGTCTGGTTAACTGGTTCATTCTGGTTAACTAGTTAAATAATCCTGTGTGTATTTGTGTGTGTGTGTCTGAACCCTGCAACAGACCGACGACCTGTTCAGGTGTTTCGTTTAATTGCCCCAGTATGTTCCATCGGGACCCTAAATAAGATTAAGCGCTGGTAACCTTAGAACATGGATGAATTACTTATTTTATTAGTTGTGATTAAAACATTGATGTAAATGTTATGTTTATTGATGTTGTGCAGCTTTTAAGAATAATTAATAAGTCAATATTCAGTTTAATTGTTTAATAACAAGTGCTAAACAATTAGTTGTCAGATGACAGCACTGAACATGAATTCATGAAACAGGTCATCTTTATGTTGTTGTTGTTGTTGTTGTTGTTGTTGTTGTTTGTCGTTAGTGTGGTTAATGTTCGCTTTGTGCTGAACCTGTAAAGGGATTTTTCACGTAACCAAATATATTTCCTGCACAACAGCTTGTTACCTGTTTCTGACTTTATTAGTTTTTGCAGACAGTTTAAAGGACGCACGTTTATAACCGTGTTTATTTGACTATGTTAACATTATAATGCACGTTCTGTTCTCTCGTGTGTTCTATAGTAGAACCGGACGACTGAGCGGTGGAGAGATTCCTCGATTCCTCATCAGTTCATTTTGCCCAGAAGTTCTTGGTGTTCATCATGATGTTGTCACCTGTAAGCAGAATCACTTCATTATCTTTCATCTCCATGTAAACGTTTGAAATGTTTTTACATGATTGTTTATAACTTTCTTATGAACTGAACTGACTGTGTTTAGGTTTGAGGAAGTGTTACGAGGAACTTTCATACCGACGGTCTAATTTTAGACTTTTCCATCACTTGTAAACAGAGAGGAATGAGCCCCAACCCGTGCAGTGAAACACACACATGTACACGCATTAGTGAACACACACTAGGGGGCAGTAGTGAGCAAGCGTGAATGTCAGTTATGAGGCTCTTCTGTGGAAATATCAGCTTCCGTTTTTTATATAGAAAGTGTTGATTTAGTTTCTAGCCGATGCTGCTCATGTTTTGTTCTTGTTCTGGATCTTTCAGGTGTTACGGCTGACCATCAGTCTACTCTTGCTGACCCTGGTTGCTGGATCACAGTGTCCGGATGACCACGAGTGTGGAGATGAGCAGACGTGTTGTCTGGTTCCTTTATCTGGAGAGTTTAGCTGCTGCCCATTCCATCAGGTGATGTTAAAACCCGTTACTTAAATAAAAAAGTTACTTCACTGAATCTGGTTTGATCCGGGAACTGTGATGACATACGGAGCTTATAGCTGTGTGTGTTCACAATCTTACTTATCTGTCTCACCGGTGAGGGTTCTTGTGATGCCTTATAGGGCTTTTTAAAGGACTAAGAAGGTCATTTAAACATTCGTTTAGCTAAGAAGCTAACACGACTAGCATCGCACCCTCCTGAACAATGTGAGGAGTTAGCACGACGTGCAGCATGTCAGTTAACGTCTAAACCTTTTGATCGTTCACTGATGAGCCACTCGTCCAGCTTTATTTGCCAGTGTAGAAACAGAAACAGTGACGTATTTGTTGGAGTGTTGATGCTACCGGTCCGTTGTCATGGTAAGTTTTCCTCTGCAGGGCGAGTGCTGTGATGACCACGTCCACTGCTGTCCGAAGGGTTTCCTGTGCCAGAGAGACGAATCCAAGTGCTCCAATAGCACACACTCGGTCCATTGGGTGGAGAGACTTCCTTCCAAACTCCCCGGCCAGGTGAGGGTGAGACATCCACCCATTACCTCCTTCCTTCAGACTGATATCACTTTCCTGACCTGATACGGTTTTATTTTGTTACTTTATTCTTATTTGCTTGGTTTTGTATTTTCAGGCAGGATCAGAACCCTTGATGAAGGATCCCGGACAAACAACGAAGCTTCCAGAAAGTGGCGGTACGTCCTAAAACCTTCCAAATGTTAACCATCACGCCCGTTACTGCAAACTTTCTCATTTAAACTCACGAAGATCAAAATGCATCCAATTAGTTTTTTTGTTTTTATGACCCTTTAACTCGTCTGGTTCCCCTGTTCAGGTTCGGTGGTTCCCTGTAATGACACCGTGGGTTGTCCTGATGGAAACACCTGTTGTATAACAGCAACAGGAGATTGGGCCTGTTGTCCGGGGGTCCAGGTACCATCACACACACACACCAACAGATTTTACAGCTCTGAACAATCTACTTGATAATATTATTACTATAGATTATTATTACGTGATAATAAAGTAGAATAGAAATGATTATTAATGTTTATTATTATAATCATTAAAAGATTTATAAGTATTATATAAGTTCTCGGGTGGCATAATAGGAATTTCCTATACACACCAGTGTCGAGAGTCTAAACTCTCCACTTCTAATCTCATTGTTGTCGGGTGGCAAGATGCACAAACTAGTGCAATGTAGTGACTGTCTCAAACCAGGATAATTAAGAGGGTTTCATCATAAGTTGTAATGATGTTTAAAGTTAAACCCACTAGTAAAATAAAACTCTTTGGACTGCTGTGTGTGTTCAGTCGGTGTGCTGTGACGACCACATACACTGCTGTCCTCACGGGACCAAGTGCAACCTCGCCGCTCAGACATGTGAGGGCGCCTCAGTCTCCGTCCCCTGGATGAAGAAGGAGCCCGGCCAGCCAATCACAGCACAGAAGCTTCCGGAAGTGACGGGTACGAAATACTTGAGCTGCTTTTGAATTGCATGAGCATCATAATCATGTTATAATCATTAGTAAAGATTCAGCAGATTTAGGGTGTAAAATGGTTGCTTGGGTTCCTGGGTGGAGGGTGGAAGAGTGACATTGAGACACTCATCACCTCGTCTGGTTCCCCTGTTCAGGTTCGGTGGTTCGCTGTAATCGGAACATGAGCTGTCCTGATGGAAACACCTGTTGTAGGAGTGCATCAGGATATTGGGCCTGTTGTGTGGGGGTCAAGGTACCATCACACTCACACCAGGAGCTCTTGTTGATGTTATTATTATTATTGTTGTTGTTATTATTATTATATATTATTATTATTATAGATTATGACTATAATTCCTGTTATGTGTCCAGGCGGTGTGCTGTAAGGACCACATGCACTGTTGTCCTCACGGGACCAAGTGCAACCTCGCCGCTCAGACCTGCGAGGGACGGTCAGGGTCCGTGTCCTGGACGAAGAAGGAGCCCGGCCAGCCAATCACAGCACAGAAGCTTCCGGAAGTGACGGGTACGAAAGACTTGAGCTGCTTTTGAGTTGCATGAGCATCATAATCATGTAATAATCATTAGTAAAGATTCAGCAGACAGAAGAGTGACATTGGGACACTCATCACCTCGTCTGGTTCACCCGTTCAGGTTTGGTGGTTCCCTGTAATGAGACCGTTGGCTGTCCTGATGGAGACACCTGTTGTATGACTACATCAGGAGATTGGGGCTGTTGTGCGGGGGTCCAGGTACCATCACACACACATCAACAGATCTTACAGTTTTGAACAATCTAGTTAATATTTGTATTATTGTTGTTGAGATCATTAAAAATTATTACTATAATTCTTATTCTGTTATGTGTCCAGGCGGTGTGCTGTGAGGACCACGTGCACTGCTGTCCTCACGGGACCACGTGCAACCTCGCCACTCAAAAATGCGAGGGACGGTCAGGGTCCGTGTCCTGGACGAAGAAGGAGCCCGGCAGAGCGATCGGAGCAACCGGGCGAAAATCTTCAATGAGAGACGACTCCGAGTGCCCCTGTTCGGCCAACACCACCTGCTGCAGGAACAAGGATGGAGATTGGAGCTGCTGTCCTCTGTCCAAGGTGATGCCAGATGGATCCGAAGCGACTTACTGTTGAGGGTCAGGGGCCTCGCTTGAGGACCCAACGGTGGCAATTAGCCTCCCGAAGCTGATAATGTGTGTGTGGTGTGTTGTGTGTGCAGGGTGTGTGTTGTAAGGATCAGGTTCACTGTTGCCCACATGACACCAGATGTAACATGGCGACTCTCACCTGTGACGCCTCTGTGCCCATATCTGTGCTGCTCGACACCCCCAAACCCAAACACGGGGGTGTGGAATGTGGAGGAGGATTCAGTTGTCAAGACGCCGAAACCTGCTGCAAATTATCGGAGACCACTTGGGGTTGCTGCCCATCTCCAAACGTAACGCCACCCATTAAAAGTCATGTTAGCACACATGTTCCCCTGCTGTTCCTCACCTGTAATGAGTTAACATGATGAACGTTGTCTTTTCAGGCGGTGTGTTGCAGTGACATGGTGCACTGCTGTCCCACCGGATACTTGTGTGGGGATAAAGGTTCCTGCGTCCAGGCTCCGGTCTTCGACTGGGAACACTGGGATTCCTTCGTCTCCAAAAAGAAACAACCTCTGGTTTTATAAAATAGAAATCTGACATAACTACATAAAATCAGGCTCCTATATGTGCGGCACCAGTCAGGGCTCTGGGACGGGGTTCACTTAGTTCACTGGTTTCTTAGATGTGTTGTTCTGTTGATCTGTTTACACTGTAATTAGTCTTAAACCTGACACCCAGAACCTAATTCTGTCTGAAATAAATAATTTGTGTAACTATGTAAATCATCTTTGCACTACCTTTTCAACAATAAAAGAAACCTGTTTCCCTTAAAAACACCACTTCTGTGTTCATCTGTACAGAACTCGAGCTGCGCCCAAGGGAGGTTCATTTACCTTCACTGATAACAGAGGAAAAGTAAATATACACTCAGACCGTAGCTGTCAGCTGAACAAAACCCATGTAAATAAGGTAACATGGGAGTGAGCTGGTTGGAAAATGTGATCGTTTGGAGTCTAAATAACTCATTAAGGTTTAAATGTTCTGTTATAACCACCGCTGTGATCATTTTTACACTTCTGATACAGTTATTGTTTAGGACATGGCAGGGTGACCCGGGGGTAAAGGTCTAGGATAGGAGATACCTCATACTACGGTTTCCTCCCACATTCCAAAGACATACGGTCTAAGGTTAATTGCAGATATTGAAATTGTCGTTCGTGTGTGTGTGTTTAGTGTATTTATGTATATATTAGCTATATCAGTTCGAGCCTCACTGCCACCATTGTGGGGCCTCTGAGCAAGGCCCTTAAAGTGCAGTTGCTTTTAAACATAATATAATAATAATTGTCGGTAAAAGTCGGTTTCGATACACGCTTCTGCTAAATAATGGTTAATATATATATATAATTATTTATTTATTTATTTATGAATAATTCTTTTATAACGTCTTAACCTGACGCCAATCTGACCATCCAATCACAAGCCACGGTTCTGTGTGCGTCATGACTTTCCATCCAATCCCATTTTTGCAGATTTATAAATCATTCCCTACATAGTTATAAATGTGCGTATACGTTTAAGATCTTCATTTGCTTCGCCGTTACGTCGCGTTGTTTTCGGATCAGTTTATAACCGTGATCAAGATGGCGTTACACCTGCTCAAGATGCGCTAACGTATCCATAATAAAGCCGAATACAGCAGTGGTTCTGATTATTCCGTGTGGTGAGGTGCGAGCGCCGCGTATGTGGTCGGACGAGTACCCGGAACCGGCCGGCGCGGGGGAGCGCTGGGCACCGGTCGGTGCCGTGTCGAACCCGGAGCCGGATGAAGAGGAGCAGAAGCGGAGCCGCGCTCCCGACATGGCGGTCAGACTGCGGCGCCTGGAGGAGGAACAGGAGCAGCTGAATTCGTCCCTGCTGGCTCTCACGTCGCACTTCGCTCAGGTCCAGTTCCGCCTGAAGCAGATCGTCCACGGTCCGAGCGCTCAACAGGACCGGGAGAAGATGCTGCACGAGCTGGAGGAGTTCGCATTCAAGGGCTGCCCGCATGTGCTCGGCTGCCGGCCCGAGAGCTCCCACAACCCGGTAAAGAACAGCATAAGAACCCGTTATACCTGAACCGGTACCGAACATGAGGACTCGAGACTAACATCTGTACTAGGACTAAAATACCTTTAATAGTCCAGAACATTCGGACCTAAACATAATTAAGTTACATATCAATCACGACTACAGTCGGAGCCGTTAAGGGCCTTGCTCAAGGGTCCAATAGCGCCGACTTTACACAACCTTATGATTACTAATCCACTACCTTGTACCGCTGAACTCGATCCGTAAGCATTTAGTGTTTAGCTGCACTTAACACATTGACACACACACACACACACACACACACACACTGGGTGGTGAATACACTAAAACACCATAACAGGTCGGTGGTCTGTTGCAGGGTACCGAGACAAACACAATTTCTGTATCTCCAGGTAATTTGACTCATGTCTTCGGACTGTGTTAGTCAGTCGTGCCCCCCCCACACACACACACACACATTCACAGCAATTATACATATTGTATATATATATATATATATGTGTGTGTGTGTGTGAGGGAGAGAGAGAGGGAGAGAGAGACATGCACTGGATGTTAAAATGTTTTATATTTCTTCTCTCTGTGCTTGTCAGGATGACCTGGTGAGTATGAACAGTTATGTAGTCATTTTATCGTTCTATGTTTATGACATATGTACAGAATGTTTATGATCCGCGTGTAACGTGTGTATGACGTGTGACAGACTGAGAGGGAGAAGCGCGAGCGTCTGGAGGCTCAGCGGGAGAAGCAGAAGGAACTGATTGTGCAGTTGAAAACTCAGCTGGACGATCTGGAGCATTTCGCCTATCAGGAGGGCAGTTCGGACTCGCTCCCCCAGTCTGTGGTCATGGAGAGGCAAAAGGTCCGAGCATCCAATCACGTCCTTTTATTCAGCGTAAAAAGGTTTTGTATATCTGACCTCTGACCCATCGATGCCGTGCAGGTCATCATAGACGAGCTGATCAAGAAGCTGGACGTGAACCTGAACGAGGACATCGGGAACCTGACCCCCGAGGAACTGCGGACTCGAGTGGACGCCGCCATCGCACAGATCGTCAACCCTGCCCGGGTCAAGGAGCAGCTGGTGGAGCAGCTGAAGACTCAGATCAGAGACCTGGAGATGTTCATCAACTTCATCCAGGGTGAGGAGACCCCACAGGGATCCCCATTCAGACCAAACCGAGGCTGTAATATAAGAACATCTGGTGTGTAATATAAGAACATCTGGTGTGTTCTCCTGACAGATGAGGTTGGGAACCCGCTGCTGTCGGACCGAGGGACCGGTCAGCACGAACAAGCAACAGGACCCAAACCCCGAACCCACAACGGCATGAAACCAGGTCTGTTCCTTTACCCGATCTGTCTCACATCACTTCTCCCTCCCCGTACAGTCACACAGTCCATCGTGTGTCGGTGTAGTCGCCCGACCGGCCGGTAGCGGAGCTGAGATTCTCCTGGGAGATTCATGTGCACGGCATTTTATTTATTGTTTTTTTTTTGCGATGTTTGTTTACAGTGGACCCCGAGCGTGCCCAGCAGCTGCGTGCCAACGGGCTCCGTCTGATCCAGCGGGCACTGGCGGTGCTGCAGATCTTCGCCCTGAGCCAGTTGAGCTGCTCGGCGGGTGTGGTGTCTCAGCGGGCGTGGCCTTCGTCGGACGAGGCCCCCGATTACGGTCCCCTGCTCAACAGGCTGGAGGGGGCGGTGGAGCGGGTACGCATTCTCGCCTCGCGTCTCCAGCCGACGATGATAAGCTCCGCCTCCCTGTCGTCGCCCACGGCGATGGCGGGACCTCGGCATGAGCTGACGACGGTGGTCAGGAAGGATCTGGCGCTGGCGCTCCGGGACCTGCTGGCCCACGGGTTGTACGCTCAGTCGGAGGGCATGAGCGTGGTGCTGGCGCCCATCTCCTGCCTCCTGCCGTTCTCCGGGCACCCTGCGCCTCACCCGCTCCACCCATGGGAACTTTTCGTCAAGTACTACCACGCCAAGAACGGCCCCGCCTTTGCCGAGTCGCCTGCCAGGCAGTTAGCGCAGTCTTTCGGCCTGCCCATGGGCACGCGCTCCGCTGCTGTGGCTACGCCCAAGAACTCGCTCCTGTGGGCGATACATGGCGTACTGAGGGAGCACGGGCGCTACAAACGCGGCGCAGACTCCGAGTTCAAGGCGCTGGTGTGTCTGGCACTCAACGAGCAGAGGCTGGTCTCCTGGGTCAACCTGGTGTGTAAGGCCGGGACCCTGAACCACGCCCACTACCAGCCCTGGAGCTACATGGCTCAGACCGGGTTCGAGGGGGCCCTCAGGATCCTGGGCCGTCTCAGCCACCTGAGGTTCGAGCTCCCCGTCGACCTGGCTGTCCGGCAGCTCAAGAACATCAAAGACGCCTTCTGAGGGCGCTATTCCCGAAATAACTGTAGCGCACTTAAATGAATCTGAATGAGGCAAATATACACACATATGTGATGCATTATGGGTACTGTTCTATTACATTTATCCAAAGCAGTGTAAAAGCACCTTACCTGTGTGTCTTTGGACTGTTGGAGGGAACCAGAGCACCCACAGTAAACCCCTGCAGACACAGGGACAACACACACAGAAAGCCCAGAGTCTATCCAGGAATTCGAACCCCGGACTGCTTGTTGTGAGGTGATCCACTAAGTCGGGCATGCATGTGTCTGTTTGTGTGTGTGTGTGTGCGTGTGTGCGTGTGTGCGTGCGTGCGTGCGTGCGTGCGTGCGTGCGTGCGTGCGGGGGGCTTGAACCAGGGACCCTTTTGCCCAGCAGTGACATCATAAGTCGGGGTGTCTGACTTTTTTTTGCACTTTTTGTCCCACTGATTGTTATTCGTTTATGTTTGTGTGGATTTTGTTTAGATTTGTGTTATTTTTCTGTCTTTTATAAATGTAATTAATGAGACGGACTCGGGGGATGTTTTCTGTATGTATTTAAGAAATTATGATTAAGATATTTTATGGAATTAAATAGACATTGATAAACCTACAAGTTGTGTGTGTGTGTGTGTGTGTGTGTGTGTGTGTGTGTGTGTGTGTGTGTGTGTGTGTGTGTGTGTGTGTGT
>JAOUQU010346496.1:0-12564 GCA_028566735.1 Ammoglanis amapaensis
TGTGCTGTTTACATTTATTTATTTATTTTTCAAATAAGTGAAACAATCAGGAGTTCCTGAAGTACTTGAAATCTGAAGAATATACGTGCATTCATTTAACATTTTAGTAGCAAAATTATTGCGATTAATTTGCGATTCATTGAGATTAATTAATTACAGACCCTGTAATTAACTGGATTAAAATTTTTAATCGAGTCCCACCACTAATATATATATATATATATTTGCTTACTCTTTTTTTTTTTTTTTGTTCAGGACGGGTTCTTACCCAGACGACTCCAGTAACCCCACCACGCACGATCACCATAGGAGAGAGCATCAGCACAACACCACAGAGCATCTCCAGCAGTAGTAACACCAAAGTTGCCATTTCTCCTCTCAAATCACCCACTAAGGTGATTCCTTCCCGTCGTCTAGTTCTACATAATAATCGTTTAAGAAAGCATTTACAAATCTGAATAGAGCAATTACCTATGACTAAATCCACTGCATCTCTTTAATTCTTTTTTTTATCCACTTCCCCCCCCATCACATAGATCACAGTCACGGGGCCACCACCTCCCAGCTCTCCCCAAAAGTCTCTGGCTGTTCCACTCAATGTAGCCCTGGGTCAGCAGATCCTCACTGTACAGCAGTCATCGTCAACCTCTCCGGCTAAAGCAGGAACGAGCCAGTCCACCACACAGGTACCGGGATCTCATGTAGCAAGATGCTAAGCTGGCAGCTTTAACAAAGTTTACATGACAAAACCTGGTGATCCGTGACCTCTAACCTCAGTTCGCTTTTTATTGTGTTTGACATTCATGCCTTAAAGTGTTGAATTGTTGAATCCACGTGTTCAGGCGCTCCACCTGTTAGGTTTTAAATCCTAACAAACAAACAGCACAGTGTCCTACTTGTTTCCTTTGCTTCCTTTCCTTTCCATCACAGGCCGTAAAACCAGTACAGACGGTGACTGTGGGTGGGGTTGGCTCTTCTCAGTTTAAGACCATCATCCCTTTCACCACGCCTCCTAACGTTCAGCAAATCCAGGTCCCCGGGAGCCGCTTCCATTATGTTCGCCTAGTCACAGCTACCACTGGCAGCACAGTACAGACGGGTAGCCCAAGTACTACTACCAACCCGTCTATTCAACCTGGTAAAGCTCACCTACACACACACACATAACTGTAAGTGATTGTCATATGTAGTCATGTTGTTTACTCGGTGTTTGCTCTGTTTGCAGTCAAACCCATGGTAATGAACGCCAATGCAGTTCGGATGTCTGTTCCTATAGTTCAAGCACAGACAGTCAAACAGGTGTATATAAACATTTTCCATCTATTTCAGGCTCATCTGAGCAGAAGATGTAATCTCTAGAACATTCCAGTGCCAGCTGCAGTGTTTCCACAAGCATAATGCGATGCTCACAAATCTCCAAAAACCAACAATTTCGGGAATGGGAATCGATTAACTTGGGGCACGATTTGAATCATGTAGGGTCATGCAAAAGGAAAGCTTGATTTACTGCATTTGTTGAAGGAGGAATGTTCTAGACCAAGTGGTGGTTGTTCTAGTTGTTCCTTAGAAAAGTGTTTATTGTTTAGATTAATAAGACATCATGACAATTAACATTTGAGACTTATAACACGTTTAATTAAATAGGTGGTACCGAAGTCCATAACCTCATCCACCCAGGTGGTGACCAGCAACCAGACACAGCAGCGGCTCATCATGCCGGCTACACCGCTGTCTCAGATCCAGCCTAACCTTACCAGCCTACCCCCAGGCACTGTGCTTACACCCGCCTCAGGCCCTGGGAATATGGGCTACGCTGTGCTACCTGCACAATACGTTACACAGGTCTGTGCTCGTCTATACTGTGAATTATACTGTGATTATGCAGCTCGGCCGCAGCTCACGAAGAATAATTTAATCTGCTTTAACTCGCAGCTCCCACAGTCCGCATTTGTGACTTTGGCCAGCCCTTCCAGTTTCTCTACATCCACAGCCATTCAAACCCAAGCCAGACTTCCACTGAATGGGTAAGAGACTCGCATTGCACCATACTCAATGTAACCAAAATACCTAGCTCGTGTCTTATGGTATTGCATGTGTAATAACCAAAACCAAAAATTCTCAACAAATCCGGTCTCAGAGGTGCGCAGCACTGATTTATTCAGAGGTCCAACTCATCCTCTGAATCATCTCAGTTAGGTTTAGGTCAGATGGTTGTTTTAACCCAACATGATAATGTGAACAATCCCAGTTTGCTTATCAGCTTATTCTGTAATCATTAACATGATTTCCAGGTTGGGGTGGATGGTGCAAGGCACCTAAATAGACTGGATTATGGTCTAAGCAGAAAACAAACTCACCTAGGGCCTGACTAGAAAAAAAATATTTACATTGTTCATGGAATATAACACTTGATTGAGCTTAACAATTTCCTAAAAGATTTAGGGTTGTGTGGTAATGTAATATGATTTGTATTTTGCTTGTTTTTGTAGTTTATCGACTGCAGAAGCGGCATCCAGACCACGGAAGCCTTGCAACTGCACCAAGTCTCAGTGCTTGAAACTGTAAGTGAGCACCAATAAACCGAACCGCTGATGTTCGTCGGGACCAATCACTTTGTCATCGTCTGACCCCAGCACGCTTAAAGAAATGATTTGTGGTGTTTGAAAAGATGTTTTCTTTGCCCTGTAGGTATTGTGACTGCTTTGCCAATGGGGAGTTTTGCAACAACTGCAATTGCATCAATTGCTTCAACAACCTCGACCACGAGAGCGATCGGCTTAAAGCAATTAAGGTACCAAGATGCGTCCTGCATCCGACTATCGGCGTGCGGTTTTATGTTCAGCGTGATCTTTTATACATCCTATGTAAGGATGATCAGGGTGAAAGTGCATTACTATACTTGTACTGTCAGTGTGTGGCTCTGTTTTACTAAATACAATGATGTAATAAATGGATATTAAAATGCATATTTGAAATGTTATTGCAGGCTTGTCTGGACAGAAATCCAGTGGCGTTTAAACCCAAGATTGGAAAAGGAAAAGAAGGTGAATCTGAACGAAGACACAGCAAAGGCTGCAATTGTAAAAAGTCAGGCTGTCTGAAGAACTACTGCGAGTGTTATGAGGTAAAGGCACATGGCAATCGAAATGCTGTAATGACAACCATAGAACCTCATAAAGCTTAGGTCCTAGAGCACTGCTGAGACCATATAGCTTTTGCTTAAATGAAAGTGCAAAGGTTACAAATTGTGTTGATTGAGGTCCTGCACTGCACTGGCAGTCATCGATGTGTGGAGCTTATTGTGTTTCTGCAAATCCAATTCAGATTTCTCTCGTTAGGCTGAAAAATTCTCCGGTGCGGTCGACCGTGCTAGAACGTTGGTTCCATCAGACTGGAATTAGAGAGACGCTATATTTTGGAAGCAGTAGATTTTGTGTGGCTGCTTTTTTAGGTTCAGTCCAGAAAATGTCATTTTTAAAAAGTAAATTATTACAATATTGTTTTTGCTGCTGTTTGTTTTTAATTGTTAATGTTAATATTGTTGAATTTTATATTTTATAGGCAAAAATTATGTGCTCATCAATCTGTAAGTGTGTGGGCTGTAAAAACTTCGAAGAAAGTCCAGAGAGAAAGACGCTGATGCATCTGGCCGATGCCGCAGAGGTCCGCGTGCAGCAGCAGACGGCTGCAAAAACCAAACTGTCCTCACAGATCTCCGATCTGCTCACCAGAACCACACCCGCTATCAGCAGCGGAGGGGGAAAGTACGATTATCACACTTTCATCTCACACCTTTGTGTTCATGTTTTATAGGTAATCTCTCTTTGATCGGGGGGAGTCTACACACACACACACACACACACACACAATTTCAGTTTCACCAATTAACCTGACTGCAGGTCTTTGACTGTGGGAGGAAACTGAAGTACATGAAGGAAACCCAGGACGTCCTACTGTGAGGCAGCAGTGCTGACCATTACGCCACCACGCCACCATTTACGCACAGACACAATATTTATTAATTACAAGTTTCATCAGTACAAACGTTTCTGTAATACATTCTTGGACAACTTCATATCGTCAGTTCACTTGACTTGCATGTTTTCGGACTGTTTTTGGGAACCGGGGCACTGGAGTAAACCACACAGACACTCGGAGATGATAAAAACAGCACAGAAGGCCCAGTCTGCCCCATTTATGGATCAAATCTAGGACTCTGAGCTTTGACCCACTTAACTACTTCGTTTAGACTGTAAAAATGTAATAGAGACTTTTTAAAGTTTTCTTATTTCTCCCTCAGGTTGCCATACACGTTCGTAACGAAGGAAGTTGCCGAAGTGACGTGTGAATGCCTGCTGGAGCAGGCAGAGAAGTCCGAGCGATACAGCACGCCAGCAGTCCTGGCTGAGAAGATGATCCTGGAGGAGTTCGGCCGCTGCCTAAGCAGGATCATCAGCTCTGCCGCCAAAGCAAAGACTGACTGCTCGGTCAACTGCTAGGTTCTCCCACATTGCACTGAAGGTCAAAATGCAAAAAAAATTGGCTGGTTTTAACAAACCGAGCAGATCAGAGCTTCGACCCGACTCGACGAGGCCGAGAAAGGAGCTCCTGCAGAGAGGCTCCGAAATAAATAGTGGTGAGGAAAACGGATAGGAGGAGGAGGAGCTCTACATCTGCTACACAGAAATGCTGACCACAGGGGACCGTATTTCCCATAAGCTCCTTCTGCAGCCTGTGTGTGCTCGTGCATGCTTGTACAGGTTTTTCATTTGATTTTAATGATTTTTTATAGTAGCTCTGTTGTTTTTCTTCTCGGCACAAACCAGGCCTTCTGAATCTAAAATCTGTTATCATGCAATTCTTCTCACCTCAAAAAGACATTCATTCATATTAGTGTTTTTTTTTTTTTTGCAACGCTAATAACCTCAATAATCATGACACGTACAGTACATAGACTATACTGTAGCCTCTTTAAATGTTTTTCCTACATTTATTTCCTCTTGTTTATTTTAAGCTGCAGAAGCTTTACAAACGGGCACTCAGTTTTTTTTTTTTACGGGGTTTGTGTTTGGATTGTTGTGTTTTTTGCTAGGGAGGTCTCGATCCAGTCCAGCCTCGCTTAAATATTTAATACTTAATAGAAATATTTAAATACATTCAAATTTATGAACCTGTAAAATAAGCCAGACACAATATATAAGCTAAATGTATTGTTTAAAAAATGGACCACAAATGAACGAACATCCAACCATCCAGAATAAATATCAAAAGCTTGATTAAATATTTTAAATACATAAAACATGTTCACATATTATATTTAAAGAAAGCACGCTGATGCTCCAGCACATCAGTGGCGTGTCGAAATTCACTAATTCGATTTTGACTGGAGCCACTGATCCCGACTGAGGTTTTTAAATTTATGACACTTTTTCATCACTGAATTTACACACAGAAGAATGAATCCTCCACAATCACCCAATCCGTCCAGTGAAACACACATGCCTAGAGCGGTGGGCAGCTCTATCTACAGCGCCCGGGAAGCAGTTAAGGGGTATGGTGCCTTTCTTAATGGCAGTTAAGTCAGAACCTGTCAACTCTCTGAATTGAACCTGCAACCTTCCGATCATAAGCTCAGTTCTCCAGCCACAAGTCGTACCTTTATGCCATTGTGATATGCGTATATGCGTATTGTGGGAATGCAGCACGGCAGGTAGTGGTTTACAAAGTGGCATGATTGGGTGAGGGGTGGTTAACACTTATCCAATCTATAAAAAAGGCTTGTGTAGTTAATAGATCAAGTTTCATGGTCTATTTATACTAATAATTACGATCAGCTCTTCATTTAGTGCGGACACTCTTTGTTCCTTCCAATGTTTAGAAAGACTAATACTTTGTATTATCACAGAACATTTTATATCACAGGAAATCCCCCCCCCCTTTCTTCCCAAATTATCTTGCTAACAAGTTTATAAATGAGCAAACATTGAAAGCCATTCAATTACTTTTTGTTATACCCCAGTCACAAAGTGGTTATAGATGATCTGATCAAAGAACTAAATCTTCTAGATCTGTATCAGATCTTCATTGTGGTGAAAACTATTTTACTGACATTCGATTTGAATTGGATTTGAATCTTTTTTTTTAAGCCCTCACCAGTTTAACAACAATTGAATATGAATCGAAGCATGTAGTGACCCTGTGTGACGTCAGTCTGTACTGTTCTCTCAGTGTAGGAGCGTCATTCACTCGATACACTCAACCCTTGATGCTTTTGCCGTTTGTGCCTCAATAATTAAGCGTCTTTCAAGGTAACAAGGTTAGCCGAGCCTGGCCAGATTTTATGCATATTTCTAAAGGTATGGGGATAGGATTGCTCATTGTTGTACATCGCTGAGCATCGCCTTGTGTGTCCGTTTACAGTATTTGTTTAACGATCATTATATTCAGGGCACTGAATCAAACACAATCCTTGTGTAAAGAAATGTCCACATTGCTGACAGAATGTTAGGATTATATAATATACTGATGACGTACAGATGTTCAGATGTGCATGTACTCTGGAGCGTGAACAGGCCGCTGGTTCAAATCTCACTGCCAAGTTGCCACTATAAGGCTCTTTAATTGAACATGGCTTTGGATTAAGCGGATGCTAAATGTCGTAAAAACAAACACCTTGCAACATGAATACAAATGTACATTCTTTATTCATTATGTGGCACGTTTTTCTTTCGTCGTTGTTTCTATCAACCCATTTTTAAATATGCAACTGGCAAACATATTTTTCCTCTCGTCGTTTTGTTGCAGTTAAAACTTTTGTATGTGAATTGTGTGTCTGTTTAGTGTGTTGGTCTGTTTGCTATTTAGAGGTGCTCATGGGCATTTAGGTTATTAATTTCATTCGCATAGGAGTCACACAAAAATGCTTAAATCTGTGTTTAGTGAACCACAAAGGTTCGAATATTCGAAAGCTTCTGTCAATTGAGATCAAGTGATTTTTATTCATGCAGTTTTCCCATACAGTAGGTTTCCTGTTGCCTGAGTGCCTTCTCATACCAAACATAGAAATATTGATTGTTATTTTTCTAATAATGTTTTTAACTATTAATATTTTAACGAATACATTTGGCTATAACAATTCCGTAACTGACATGAAATAAACTTTTAATAACTCATTAGGAAGTGATTTGTTACATGCTTATAAGACATCTGTTATATAGCTACATATAGTTGCATTTTCAACATTACAATTGTAAAATCGTTTCTGCTTTTTTGTCACTCGATATTCTTAATGTTGATCGGTCGTGTGGAGAAATTTAAGTTGCATGAAAATGGCTAACTGGTGTCATCACAGCGCTCAGGAGAGGCTTAGCAACTGTATTATAGATACGTTACATCATAACGTTATGAGAGTATAAGGACATATAAGATCCATAAAAAAGAATCAACATTTTAAAAAGTGATTAAGCAGTCGACGATGGATTGGAATGTGTGTGTGTGTGTGTATGTATGTGTGTGTATGTCTTGCAGTGCTTTTTTGTATAATTTGTGTTTGTCAGAAACTGGCTGCAGCTGAAGACTCGTACCAATTTACTTTTACTTTTGTTGACCGGGAAATGAATCCTTCAGGAGAATTCTCACTCATTTTAATCTGTATAAATGTAAATGTAACGAATATTAGTGCTCTTTTGTATTTTCAAATGACAAGATATAATTCAAAACTATTTTCCACAAATCAAACCTTAATGTTAAATAATATATGAATGTATTTTTGTTTGTTTTTTTATTTGTTAACCAGCTTTTCTGTTTGATTTTGTTGACTGTATATGTAAGTGTGACCATTAACTGTTTCTGTATACACCAAACATGTTTTGTTTTTCACCCATTTACATCTTTGTTTTGTAACATATTTCTTGTTTTAATTTATCTAATTTCTGTTTGCTTTGATATGAAAACAGAGCATCATTTAGAATTAAACTTCTTTTCAGATAAATAGAGGTTAGATTTGTGTTCAATGCATTTTGTACACTACAGAAATATTAAAATCACACACTTTTTGTTGATGGAGTCAGTAATGCTTGTGTGTGTGTGTGTGTGTGTGTGTTTATCCTACACTACATTAATTCAGCTTGTATGTTCATCACTCGCTTCAGTCACTATCTAGAATTGGATAATTTAAAAACTAGATTATAGATATATAGAATAGATTTGTATTTAGTGCTTTATGCACACTACAGAAACATTAAACCTTATTTGCTCAATAAAAACGTGCTTATAACATGAACAAAGACAAACTAACTCAATCTAGGGCTGCACTGTGGTTCCATAATGACACTTGCATGTTGTGTTCATTCCTGACTAGTTCTACGAAACGCGGTTTGAGCCTGTTTCATTGCCGTAATCAGGTGATCATGCGAAGTCAACTCTCAGACAAGATGGAGGTCAACCAGGCTAAACAAGAACACCTACTTGCGCTAAAGGGTATTTATTTGTGTAATATTCTGTCGAACTTCTTATAAAGTTTATAAATCTACAGCGCTTCTAGGTGCTAATTATTTTTTTTGCTGGTGATATTTGTCATGCAAACGTAACAATAAAATGATGCTAACCGGCTACGTGCTAATAGCTGTCAACAGAGAAGGGTCGTGTATCAAACCGCTTTCTGATGTTCACCAAGTGCACTAGGAAGGGTGCATGTGTATTCAAATCCTCGCGTTTGTAGTGTACTAGTAAAGGGTTTACAAAGCAATTTGAGATGTAGACAGAAAAATACACATAACAGCTTATTTTACTTGTACTTTTATAAACAGATGTTTAGTATTACTATTAATAATCAACTATTTATTTATTTTTCGACATAAATCGACATCGTGTGCACAAAAAAACTTATTTTATACTCTATTATATTCTAATTAGGAAATGTTTCAGTTTACTATATTTACAGAATAATCATATAAAACTGAAATGTTGCCAAGTCCATAAATATAAAACATAAAGAGCAGATGAGAAATAAAAAACAATTTAGTTCAGCTTGTATCAGTGACCTGATACAGTGAGGGTATAAAAATCAAAATAATTCACATTTAGCTGTGAAATATCTACAATGATGTGATTTCAGATAAACTGAAGTTAAAAGGCTTCGTTTGTTGTTGTTTTGGGTCATTTTTTGAATAAATTGGGACAAAATGTCTTGATTATATTACAGAGATGTGAAATAACTTTCATTTTGTATGCTGGTAACAATATTAACAATATTTGACACCATGCAGATGATAGTTTTGTGTTTTAGTTCACGACTTGAGTACTACGGCGTCCCTGTACATCATTATAGCATTCAAAATACATCAGCTCACTGTTACCCCACCATCTTATCATCATCCCTTTGTTACACCAACCGAAAACACCGAAACTCTCTCACACACCAACAGCGACAGTGTAGTAGAGTGGGTAGAGCGTTGGGCTGTGAACCTAAAGGTTGGGGGTTCAAATCCAGGCTCTGCTACACGGCCACTGTTGGGTCCTTGAGCAAGACCCTTAACCCTGTCTGCTCCAGGGGCGCTGTACATTGGCTGACCCTGTAATAGTGCTCTGACCCCAACTTCCAGACAAGTTGGGATATGCGAAGAGAAACATTTTATCGTACTGTACATCTGTATATGTGTAACGACAAATAAAATTTGAATTTATTTGAATTTGAATTTACATGTTACCGATTTACACCATTACTGAAATACTGTCACGTCATCCTTCTGCTGTTCTCTTCACCGACTTCCTGTAGCTGCACGAATTCTGTTCAAAACACTGATGCGGGCTGACAAAACCAATAATGTATCAGCACCAAAATACCCTCAGAGCCTCTAGCTTTGTTTAATTTGATCCTCCACTAAGGACTGGAGGAAGAGAAGCATCTTGGTACTTGCTCTCCAATGTTGGAACAAGCTTCTTTCTGTCTTACTATAGTACAGTAATGTTTACTAGTATGGAAGTACTTTTGTAAGGCTGCTCTCGATAAGAGTGTCTTCAAAATGCTCAAAATGTAACTGTGAATCGTTACCTGCAAGTAAAAAGATGACATTTTGACCCGTTATTTTAAAACTTTTGTTATTGTTGGTTGTTTCTGGACATTGTAAGTGTGCGTTTACATGTTTATGAGGAATCAGGAGCTACACAGACTTGGTTATTGTGTTATAAAAATCCAAACAAGAACCATAAAACATATAATAATGTCTGTGTGTTTGTTTCATGTGTATTGCTTTAAGTGATATATTGTTTGTTTGATTCTTACAGTGATGCGACTAACAAAACCGACACTTTTCACTAATATGCCGGTGACCTGTGAAGACCGAGACCTTCCAGGTAAAACAACTAAAATAACACTGTACTGTGTATCTCTTAGACGTATAAAGTTATAATCCTGATTTGTAGATGAATGATTTCCGTAGCTCGTTTTTGGTCATTCAAATTCACTTTGGATACAGATGATGCAAGACCACAGTTATCAGGATTGACATGTTTATCTGTTGTATCTTATATCAACTGTTAGATTCTTTTAAAGCCTACATAAGTGGTATGAGGAAATACATGGAATGACTCAAGCCTAAAGGATAAACACGGGTTTGTAATGTTTGTTGCCCTTTATGCGACTATCCATCAGCTCTGAAATTTGATCATCAGCTGCTAACGACACTCTTCCAAAGCTGTAGATCATTCCAACACTTCTTTGAAGTCCTTCTATTTATACGAGGGGCAAAAATGTAAGTGGAGCATATTCCACTATAAATCAAGATCAACGAGGAGAATATGAGAGCGGAAAATGGAATGAATGGTTTGATTTAAAGCCACCAACCTTGTGATATGTGCTGAACTCCTGCAGTGTCCAGTGTTTAACAAACGGTGTCGAGTGTAATAAAAAAGCATTTTTTGCTCTGCACATAAATGTTTTGGCTTTATAAGCTGCATCTTCTTCAGGTGATCTGTTTGGTCGGCTCATGAGGGAGGACCCGTCTACAATAAAAGGAGCAGAGACCCTGATGCTCGGGGAGATGCTTACACTTCCACAGAACTTTGGGTAAAAAATATGATGTTCCGTTGAGTATTCTTTAAGCATTCATTAGAATGTGTTCATGGGCTGACATTGGCTGATAGTAAGCTGGTTATTATTTTAATGCCACACAAATTAAATTGTAATTATAATGTTAGTTAGTAACCATTAATTTTACACTTTTGGAAATATGCTTCTTCTTGTGACCTTGTTACGTAATTATTGAATCTTTCCAGCTCCTTCCAGAGGGTTGTCAGTGAGGACATTCCTGATATAACCCTCCTATTTATCAAGTTTTGCGACTGGCATTACAACCGGGGAGTAGTTTGTTGATATATTGTATATGGGGCTAAATATGTGTCTTAATTTGGGGTCTGTTAAGTGTCAGAACACATTTTTATTTACATTTTAAAACAGGGTCATACCAATACTTAAATCTAGACACAACCTATGGTAGTCAATTCATTTTCTATTTATGTTTGTCCGCTAAAACGTTAGAATGCTGTCAGGCCTTGCTAATGGTTACTGAACATTGTAGGGTGCGGAGTGTTATGAAATGTCCTCGGACGGAATGTAAAACTCCGTACAGAAGGTGACCACAGTTAATCTGGGATCCAAATGTAGGTCCTGGGAATCCAATTTCATTCTGCCGAGGGGGTTGCCTGATTGTCATGACATTAGAGTAGTATAAAATCATTTCCTTTCAGATTAACGCAGGTTGGCAAACCTCATTTGTCTCTGGCACCTTGCCACTCAGTTCTTTCAGACAGCAATCATTAAATCTGGAAAAAGCATCAATTTCTGAATATTTTTTTGCACAGGAATATTTTTCTGGGGGAGACCTTTTCAAGTTACATCAGCGTTCACAATGACAGCAATCAAGTGGTGAAAGATATTCTAGTAAAGGTAAAGCCCTGGTGCAGAATAATAGACCGTTTGAAGTCGTGACAGTCTGTGCATGCTTCGTCGCCTCATTGTCGCTATGGCTCGGACGTTTTTTCATGTGCAGGCGGACCTCCAGACCAGCTCGCAGAGGTTAAACCTGTCGGCGTCAAACTCTGCCGTGGCAGAGCTCAAACCGGAGTGCTGCATCGACGATGTCATTCATCACGAGGTCAAAGAGATCGGAACACACATGTAAGCAAACATTTTTACCCCAGATCACGGTTATCGGAGCTTAAGTGATTGCCTGTAACCTGTGTACCAATCTACAGTACCAGTCAAAGTTTGGACTCTCTCATTCAGTGGGTTTTCTTGATTTAATGATTTTTTTTATCTTTTCGATATTGTATACACACCCAATCCATGTCCGAGTGTCACGGAGTGACTAGACTCAATTAGAAAATTGAAAGGGTCATGCCGTCACAATAAGCTGATGACCTCTCACTAGGCTCCTGCTAAACTCAGAAGTAAATATCCGAATTATTGGAAAACTCAACTAAACCTCAGAATAGGGCTGTCCACGACCAAGGATTTTGTTGGTCGACCAGTGGTCGTCATTTACTCCAACTAATCGACTAATAGTC
>JAOUQU010346712.1:0-12564 GCA_028566735.1 Ammoglanis amapaensis
GTGTAGCGGAGTGTAGCAGAGCCTGGATTTGAACCCCCAACCTTTGGGTTCCCAGCCCAACGCTCTACCCACTAGGCAACACTGTCCCTACACAAGCTTTCCTCCCAGAAATAAGTCTGTATTGTTGTTTCTTTCTTTAACAAGAATATGTTCAGTGCTTTGGAAAACCGTCAACCACTACAAACTTGCTTCAAAACCTTGAAGGAGGTACTGTGTTAATGCACAACACTTCTCTCAAATATAACGTTTACATGACTGACTGAGATCTTAAAGCAGAATGTGTGGAAACCTATTCAACTATGTATTAAGACGTGTGGGCTGGAACAAAACAACAAAATAAAACCTGATACACATATTATCTCTTATCATCTATACCCAAGTGTCCTAAAGATAAATGGCAACATTACAAGTGATAAACATTTTCTTGTCTTAATTTTCCTGAAATGTGTTGAAGGCCTGAAATGCAGGAATGAGCATAAAATCACCGACGTAAATGAAACAGTACAGACAAAAAAGAAATTAAATTGCATTCAAAACGTTTGTAATGAAAAAGGTCAAAGTAAATGTAGAAAAGGAGCTCAGTCTCTCTCTCTTTCTCTCTCAGTAGACTTTCTACAATCTACTTTTATTACAAAATAAAGCTCGAAGGCAATGATAAATAAATATGCGCGATATACCATATTATACTCAAAAACAAGACTTTCTTTATTGTAGAGTTGAAAAGAAGCCCCAAGAGTGGTATAAAAAAAATAAACGTACCAAAAATTACTGTACAATGTTTACACTGCTAACTTGTGGTATTAATAGCTTTTTATTAATAAGTATAATACGCTTAATATGGTTTACTACTAACATTTCCTCCTATATATTTATAGGGAGTTTTTCTAAGCCGTAGTCACCCTAGACTTTCTCAAACAAGGTTAATAAAAGTTTTTATTGTTAGTCTGGAAATCTTTAGTCTTTATTTCTCTTTATCGTATTGATCTTTGTTTATCTCAACTTTGTAAATATGCTTTGTGATGACGTCTACTGTAAAAAATAAAAAGCTATACACATTTCTAAATTCTATTTTTGTTATATATAATGTATTTATAATAATATATAATATTTATAAGTATTAAAAGGCTTTTTTTCATATGTTGTTCACACGAGTAGAATATCACTACATTTCTCTATAGGCGTTTAGAAACCGGTTCTTCACTCACCAGTTTTAAAAATTCTTGCACATTTTGAAAATTAAAAGCCCAATGAAAAAAAAAACATTTAAAAATATTGCACAAAATAAATTGATCATGCTTGAATGAGGTGGAAAAATTTGAAGATCGCATCACTGAAATGCAAAAATGTGAATGGAAACCAGTTTTATGAATAAACGTTGTTTTAAGCTCTTAATGCCCATTTATACTTATGTTTCGACCGAACAGTCCGATCATATTGACCGTATTTTGGAGTGGGTACAGCAAGAGAACAGAAGATGACGCTTCGTACATGCACGGCTCCCCCTGCAGGCACGTGTGTTACTACTGTCATTGTGATTCAGTCAGTAAAACGAACGGGTTCAGTTGATTCCTCCGACGTTATGTGATCTTAGGGCTTATTTTGAAAATATTTTTTGTACATTTGAATGTACAGCAGGTTAGAGATGCATTGAATTGCACCCTAGCTTATAACATCAAACCGATAACCTTCCGATCACAAATCCAGTCCTCAAACCACCCCGACCGCGATCCGTTTGTGTATGAGGACTATACACATTTTGGTTACAGTCATGGCAGATTATGTATTTATTTATTACACAAGATTCATTAGTACACACGTTTATATTGAACATACTCATTTGCGTGGTAAGCGAAGAGTAAACCCACAGAGACATGGCGAGAACATGCAAACGTCACACCCGTTATCACGAGGTCCTAGAACTGACAGTAATGGAGTGGGTGTAGCAGACTTTTCTGTGTAGTGTGCCGTCACTGTTTGATGGATGTGTTTATGTACGGAGTTCAGTTGGGACGTAGTCAAATGTTAATGTATGCTTCTCATATTTCTGTTTGTTGTGCACTGAAGTTACACAACAAGTAGAGAATTACGCCCCCATCAGTTTGTCTGTGTGAAGTTCATTTCATTATTTATAAAAGCAGGCACACTAGCCGCTTGGAAGAAATAAAATAACAAAGATGTCAAAGTCTAAAGTAGCTAAAATGTAAATAAATTCACAAAGGGCTGAGCTGTTATTTAGCTTTTATTTACGATTTTTCGTTTCATAAAACGTCATCCTTTCGGCTTCTATACAATGTCTATTACTTTGCATAGAAAGTATTAAATGGATGATAACATACTTACAAGAGACGATTTATTTATTTGTTCATTTTGACAGGTTTAGTATTTCTAAAGCTTATAAAATACGAGAAATACCCAAATAAATCAGATTAAATGTTTAAACTACTGACTAAAGCACCGAACAAACTTTGTAAAGTGAAGTACAGATTTCTGATGTAATCAGGCCTTAAAGTCAAGTAATTAATAGCAAGATGCCATAACCCTATCATTCTTTTCTCTGTAATGAACATCCCGTCATTCTTTTCTCACAACCGCCTAGATTTTTCTCCATTTATTACCACCTTCGACTCAGGCACTGGTGTTGGTTGTAGGTCTGACTTAAAGAGTGTGTCATATGTATAGCAAGCTGGGTGGCTTATCTCTACTGGACTATAAACTGCGAAATTAATTCAAACCTCCTCCTCCTCCCCCCCGACCCGCCTCCAGTTCTCTCTCGCTCGCTCTCCCCCACTGACCGGTGATGGATTCTTACAAAGTCAACAAAACACATCACGCTAATTATTGTTTTTAAGCCCCTGACATGTTGCTCATTGGTTCATGTAATCGACTCTAAAGGTTAACAAATAAGTGCAGGAGTGTTAAATGTTAATTAAGCAAATTATAAAGAAAAAGTGGGGAAAAGAAGATGATGGATGAGCGACAGAACCATGAATTCATATTGGTTCGGTTAGCCTTGTGATAGCTACGACATTCTTTAAAACATACCCTATGTGAAATGTTGATCTGCAGGGTTGTGCGATATGCCAAAAAAACATCACAATACCACAGCTTCATGGACATAAAGCCAACCGTCTGGAAGTCGTTCTTTAAGCATTTGGCTTTTCTTAATTTAATATCTGCTGGAACTGATACAAAAGCTTCTGCATAATTTACTTTCATTCCACTGCACGAAGCTCACTTTATAGTGGCCATAAATCTTTAACAAACTGCATTTGATTCCCCAAACCCTCTCTGAATCACCACCGGCGTTGGGTCAGAATGGTGTAAACCAGCCTGACGTGAGTGACCAGACTCACACGTTTTGAATGGTGATGTGTCGCTGGGATGTGTCGACACTGCTAACATCAAACCAGAGTGTTGGGTTGGTTCCACTATGCGCCACACTGCAGATACGAGTAGCGTTATCAACAGTCGCATGGGACTGCTCAGCATTCAGCAGAGCACAGTGCCACGCCATTACTCAAATATTAATTAGTACTGCACTAATGGCCTCTGTAATTAGTCGATCATAAAAGACTGTAATTAATTCTTTTACAAAAGAGCATGCCCAATGAATCAACATCAGATAACATTTCTACATCACGCTAGTAAAAACTAAAACTAGGGGTGGGCATTTCAAGACTAATCATTCTTTATATGTAATACTGAAACATTCTCTGCCATCAAACCAGATTTTATTTTTAATATCTGTAGTCTGAGCTTTATTTTGCTCTGTTTGTTGTTTTAGAGACATAGAACGCTGTGTTAACAAAGTATTAACCAGACAGCTGTATAAAGTGAAAACGTTTTTAAGACGCCATTCACATGAGTAGCGCTCTGTTCAGTCTGACTGAGCACTTGGCAAGTTTGTTGCTGACCTTCTCCATCAGTTTCTTTAATTCTCTGATGTCCAGTTTCACTTCTTTATAAAGCATGGGTGAGTACAAGTACTCAACCAAGAACACAGACAGCACCAAATGTAACAGCAAAAAAAAAAAACCGACGCAAATCTTTTGGTGGTTTGGCCCAGAGAACACACACTTCCATGTCCTCATGTCTTGGTCACCCAACATTCTGCGGAGGCTAGTGCACGGTCCCATTTCAGACCCATTTTCCATCCGATTTGAAGTCTCTCCGATGTTAATAGCGCTTACATTTGTCAGATTCATCAAACTAATTCATATGGGGACGGTGGGGGAAGAGTTTTGGATTTCAATTAGATCGTTGAGAATTTAGAACAGCGGTTCTGAGCGGTTGCTCAGTAGTTAAAGGTTGGGGTACTGGACAAGTAATGAACACTGAGCTGAGCTGCCACTGTTGGTCCCTTGAGCCCTTAATTGTGTACATGGTAAGTCACTTTGGATAAAATCGTCTGCTAAATAAAACAAATGGAAATGAGCCATGGAGTCACCGCTGGGCCCTAGAGTAAGGATTCAAAGGTGCTGTAAAATATCTGATGCAGAACTCAAGCTTCCAAGCGAGCAGGGATGTGTACTGTACACCTGTGAATGTATGCACGATAAGACATGGTATGATATTGTCATTTGTTTTTATGTTTGTGGGAGTTATGAGTGGGCTGTTAATATTACTGTGTGTGTGTGTGTGTGTGTGTACGCAGTGTGGAGCTGGACTTTAAGCAGCAGGAGGATAAGCTTCAGCCACTTATGAAGAGGTTGTGCTCGATGGACGACTCGTCCTTTCCTTCACTGCCTTACTCTCAGGAGCCCTACACATCCACCCCGAAACGCAAGGCCAAAGCCGAGGCCAAGAAACACGCACGATGGAAACTCTGGTTCCTCTGAACGCACAGAATGAAAGGACCACTTAAAATCTGGCTGTACAAGTTATGTTCCCAGGCAAATTAAACATGAATTCTTATGGAGATTCTTATTACCCCCCTTCCCTCAAAAAAGGACATTTAAAGTCCCCAACAATGAGTGAATGAGGGATTACCCTAGTTCAGTAGTGAAATTTATATTTTACTCATCACTGCAACACCCTTATTCAGTTATAGGACTTACCAATTTATTATAAAGATTTATTTATTTATTATTTAAATACTCTCACAAGGAAAAAAGAAAATCCATTTCTTTCAGGACTGGAGAAGGCAACCCTCTGTGGCTATTGATCTTCGAGTATATGAACAAGAAGCTCACTGCAATCTCAGCATAAAGCAAAGCACAAGACTTAAGTACCATCCACACGACGAACAGGACACTCAACATGGAAGCAGCCCGCAAAGAACATCACGACAGAACGGGTGGACTCTTATTTACACAACAAAAAAAGGAACGAGAAGAACGACTTCTGTAGCTATTTATCAAATTTCTATTTAATGTTTCAGGAACTCTATACGATATTTAAAAAAAAAAGACTAATGACAATATTACATATTTTTATAGATTCGTAATATCCAGCATTAAACTCAGATTTTCTAATTCATACTGTATGAACTGAAATCTTGCTTTACTCCTATATTAAAACACTCAAAAGAGCAAAAAAAGAGAGAGAATGAAGCATCAGAATGTTTAAAATGCAAATCCAGTCCACCTTTAATCCACCTCATTCACGTTCAGGTAAACAATAGCACAGCAGAGCCACCAGAACAGCAACAATACATCCATCCTACTGTCCAAACTCAAGAGATTGTTAAAGCCATTGTACTGATTTTACCACCAACAAATCAAAAACACTAAAAGTTAATAAAGACATTTAATATTGAGACATTAGAGAAGCTGGTAACAGAATCATACACATAATCCCACTCAAAAGAATGATCAGACAAGACGTTTTATTCACAAACATTGCTAGAAATCAAATGCACCTCATTTCAACCATGCATACCCATTATTAGGTTTGGACCTTAAACCCACACACTAGCTTAAAGATGTAACATCCTACATCCTTCTGTGATCTATCCGCTGCCCATAGCTTCCTGTTTCACACAGAGTAATGTCATGTTCACCTAGTTAATTGACTTTGTTTGTCGCTTGGGGGAAACAGCTTTGACACAAAAGTTTGACCCCGAGCTTGCTTAAAGCAGAATCCTGACTCTGGACCAGTTTTTCCCAGACACACAAGGTACAAACTCAATTAAAGTCTAGACGGGGCATTTCCTGAACATTTGTGTACAAACACTATTCCAATTTATTGGTGGTTATGGTGTCTACACATAAAACTCGCAATGTATTTATCTTCGTGAGACCAGGTAACAAGAACCAAAATCTACACCGTGCACATTTTTAGTTTACAACCCATAAGAGCTAAAAGAATACATAAATTAAAACAATTATATATATATATAATATATATTTAATTTATTTTAATATATATATATATATATATATATATATATATATATATATATATATGCAACTTACACACACAGGTATACCTCGTCTTTTGTTGTTTCGTCAGTCTTGCTAACGTATTGGTTTTTAAAAACTATACACGTAATTTTATTCGACTTTACATCTCTCCACCACAAATACTGGAATCATAAAATCTCTATTAAATGGTTGAAAGCACAAAAACTTATGTTGCTGTACAATAGGTAAAAATAAAAGCAGATAAAATCATATTTAAAGTACGTACTGTAATTATGATATCTACCGTTAGGTGTCGTTAAGATTCGTTGTTCACATTAGTTTACGCACAGTATATTTATCGTATTAACTATTTATTATTATTAACGTCTTATTAATAATATACGATTGAAAATACATTCATAAATAAAGTACATAACTGGGAATGGTTACTTTCGACATATGTCGAAGTATACATTCATATTTTTTACATATACATACATACATACATATACATACATATATATATATATATATATATAAAAACAAATATATATGTGTGTGTGTTATATTTGACGTGTGTATATATTATATTTTACTTATCACTGCAACACATTTATTCAGTTATAGGACTTACCAATTTACTATAAAAAAATATTTATTATTTAAATACTCTCACAAGGAAAAAAGAAAATCCTCTAGAGCTGTACATATAAATACACTGTCTGGCCAAAAGTTTGTCATTACTTGGATTTGACTTTAAAAATATGAATGTAACTCCCATTAAATAATTACTGCATGGAGTAGCTTCTCAATCGAGCACCAACAATGAACGACGAACAATTGTGGAATAGATGTTGACCTGTTTCAGAAAGATGACCTATTGCCACGCATTAAGCAGAAAAAAACATCTTCGGAGCTACTACAATCGGGTTTAGAACTATCCAACAACATTATTAAAAAGTAAAAGAACAGTGGGGAAACAACATATTTGGGAAAGGAATGTAGCCAGACAAAATGTTGCATGATCTTGAGTGGCAATTACACATCGAAATCATGCCTAGTGTCTAATGTACAAGCCTGTGGGGGCAGCGCTATGGTCTGGGTGTGGGAATCTACTTCCTTAATGAAACGGCCATATTACAAGATAACAATGATGCCGATGATTCAGGGAGAACGAGACCACCACATCGGTCCAGACATTGGGATGTGCTGGAGAAGACTTTGTGCAGTGGTCCATAACTCTTATCATCAATAAATGATCTTGGAAAGCAACACTGGACAAAAATAAATGTGATGTTGCAGAATCTAGTGGAGACTACGCCACAGTGGATGTGAGCCATAATTAAAACTAAAGGTGGGCCAATAAAATATTAAAATAAGAATAATACCGGTAGTGCACTTTTGGCCAGGTAGTGCACTTATCAATATCAAACTGAGTGTAAAAAAGAAAGTTTGTTTTATTTAATGATTTTGATTCTGTGGACCAGAGCTTCTCTTTGGTGAGACTATCACCTATGAACCTATGTGATTTTAGCTTTGTGGCCAAAATGATCAAGCAGGCAGAAGTAGGCCAAGTGTTTGATAAGAAAAAGTTAAAACTCAGTTCATTCATACGAAGTGAGAATTTCGACTTTTGACCTTTTTACATTTGTCTTTGTACCTTGTTGATTAGATTAGACACACGCATCTCATGGTTTATCGAGTACATCAAAACGCCCGAATTCTTGTAGCGTGAAGAGACCTAGATGATATCTGTACCTTACAGAAGTGCAATTGATTCACCATGTGCAATATTGTGCATTTTATACTGTTTTTAAAAGATAACGATTTGCTACATGAAATAAAAGCTAAAAAAAAAAAAAAGATGTCCAGATTTAATGTTCTCAAAGAAAGAGAAAAAGTAAAAAGCTGAAAACTGAAAGTTGTCAGAGATGTTAAACTAACACTACATCTAGCTGTATGTAAAAGCAAATGTTTAAACGAAATATACTTCTAACTCAATACAACACATGTTTGATTATCAGTACTAATTTGTAAGTGTAAAGTCACACAGGTTATAAAGCGGGGTCCTGGCTTTGGATCAGATTTCCGGAGGTGACGTGCCTTTGTGCAAAGCACCGAACCATTAAATTCTCCCTAGATGTCATGGCTAGGGTCTCACACTGCACTGGGCGTGTGTGCTCACTGCTACTCACTAAGACACGCTGGAATAATTCCTCTGTTTTTACAACCACACAGTGGTGGAAAAGGTATTCTAAATTATAATTGTATATACGTAGTATACGTATACTACAAGATGGTAAGAAACCACAGCAGTGTGTTCAAGTGCTGACTGCAGGCTGACGTCCCAATGCTGATTTGATATAGATTCTAAGGGATTGGTCTGGGCATGTGCATAATTGCACAAGAGGAGTCACACAGATCTTAGTGCAGCCCGTAAACGAGTCTGTGGATAATCCAGCACTAGCAGGTATTAAGAAAGGAAAGCGGATTGGAAAAGAAATATTGAAAACTAGAAATCCCAAATCACTCAAATGCATGAGCTTCTTATATTATAGAGAAAGAAAAATATGTGATTTTTTTTTTACATTAAATGTACCACAAACATTTTTTATCCATTGGATTTATTAAATATAATCCAAAGTGACTAACATAAGGTACAATCGGTATAAGAATATAATAAAATGCATTTATGTGTCATATAAACACATGTAGAATATAATGAAATGTTTCCACGTATGCCAGCTTGTTTGGAAAGTGAAGTCCAAGCATTCAGGCATTGTATGGCACCCCCTGGTGCAGAGAGGGTCATAAGCCAAACAATGAGGCAGATCTCTGATCCATCATCTACAACCTTAACCTTTCCAGGGACAGTTATAGCCAAAGCTGGTAGAGATTTGTCTGTTGGTTGAAAAGGTGGTGAGTTGGAGGTTCAGGACCTTGCCTAAGAGTCCTGACAGTAGCAGCATGTTAGTCTTAATCCTGGTAGAGACTGTATCCAGGTTCTTTGATGAAGATTACCAAAGAGTCACAAGTGAACCGTGTTTACTGTTGCTGTGATGTGGAGTGAGTTTAAATCAAAAGCACATATAAAACCAGGGGAGTCTGCAAAAATATAAGAATTATGAGCAAACGCCTCGAGCTACAGTTCAGTCAGAGGACACATATCCAGCACAAAGTTCACTTTATGATCACAGCTCCTTTGTATAGATGACCTTTTATTAGTATATTTATCTGTGAAGGAAAGATGATGACTGAAAGTCTACTACAGAAAAAAAATGATGTGAATGGCCAGACAAACTCAATGCAAGACAAACTCGATGCAAGAGCTGCACCCAAAAATCAAATTCTTAAATATTATGCACTAGAAGGCATGCACAGTTTTTTTGTTAGTTAAGATTGTAAAATAATAAAAGATTTTAATATTACTCATGGCACAAGTATCTTTTTAAATGTGGTAGTTAAACATGAACTCCCCACACAGAAAGAGGCAGCCGTGGCCTTGTTGTTACAGAACTAGGTCCGTGATCAGAAAATTACAGTCAAGGTAAACACGGCACCTTGAGCAAGATACCGTGCACCGTGGCAAGACCCCCCCCCCCCCCTATAAAAAAAGGGTACAGTGCTGACACATTACATTTCATCCACACTTACCTGACCTCAAGTGTTTCTTTCAGTGTAATTAATTGGAATCTTTAAGGTTACATACACAGGAAAGGACAATTGCAGCCCAGAGGTATTGAGCTTTTTTTATAAAGCTAAAATAAGCAGCGATTTAAAAAGATGTGGTGGATGGTATCAGATGCTTGTACCTAAATAAATATTGGCAAATATTATATATGTATCACATAGATGTTTCAATGCCAGTTTAGATGACTAATAAATCGATTTAACAGTATGACACAAACACGTTGGGATCATTAAATTGGCATTTGTAAGATATATTATTGGGTCAGCTGGTGTTTATCTTCATATGAGAAGATATTTTAGGTTCACGTTCATTAACAGTTTGAGCAGTTACAGCTTCAATTTGAAGATTTCTCCTTTTCTGGTTTGGATATTCTTGGGACCATCAATTAAACATTGTCCGATAGAGACAGGTACCTGACAGGTGTCACGATGAAGAATCTTCTCCCCTTGTTATTTGGGAATGTTTATTTCTTTTTGAGTTGTATGCCACTTAAACACATGACAGTGTTATTTATGGTATGAACAGTGTAGGGCTGGGTGAGATGAAGCAAATATGGGTATATATATATTTTATTACTTTTTTAACACAATAGTAAAAACGACCATATTTGGTATGTCTAGTGTCTTGGATACTCATGTCATCATTACCCGAGCACATTTAAAATAGAAGAAAATGAGCGCGCGCACGCACACACACACACACACACACACACACGCACGCACGCACGCGCACGCACGCACGCACGCACGCACGCACGCACGCACGATGTGTTCTGCTGACAAAGCCTGTCTTGTCATAAAGTTAAGAAATAAATTACTAATAACTTCGAATAACAAACTCCAATAAAAATTGAACTGATATTGCAAGTTATATTACTTATTATTTAAAGTTATACTTATTCTGCAAGTGTTAGGCTAATAATATGATTACATATAATAATAATATGTTACAGTAAATACTAATTGGATATACAGTTTCATAAGGGTATATACAACATACTGGTTTTACAAGTAAAACGAATACTTTTATCATCATAAACGCCTTTTTTTAATAAATCCAGATTACATCACCCAGCCCCAGACCAGTGTTGTGTATTAACCCATTGCTGTACAATGTTCACACATTACACTTGGATCTCTTTCACATGAACTGTTTGAGTTTTCACATAACACGGATCGATGATTGGATGGTCAATAGGAGGCCACACACTACACCAAATATGTCCAATGTTTTGGCAAATGGGACCAGATTTGATGAGGTAAAATAGTTTGGGGGCCAGCCAGTCAGAATCTTTGAACCAATAGCATTAAAAGCAAATGATTCATTTTAATAATTCATTAATAATAAAGTATTTGCATTTGTTTTATTGCAGATGGAATAACTTCATTTCCTCACATAGAACACAAATAAATCCAAACTATTCTTATAAATAATAAATAAATTGCATTTAGCCGACGCTTTTATCCAAAGTGACTTACAATGAGCAGACAGGGTTAAGGATCTTGCTCAAGGACCCAGCAGTGTAGTGGAGTGTAGCAGAGTCTGGATTTGAACCCCCAACCTTTGGGTTCCCAGCCCAACGCTCGACCCACTAGGCTACACTGTCCCCAGTGTTCTTAATAAAATCACTCACTTTTTATATTTAAAAATTGTGTCATGAAATGAAGTCTTCATTTGGAGCATTACAAATAACTCACTAATAATCCTCATCGTAAAATGTTCAATTCAAAACGTGAACAGGAAACTAATTATTCAGAGGTACAAAACATGGAGGGGCACATGAATCACATGTGATTTATACATTTTTTTGAGATTCTGTTGATTGTCAATAGAAAAACAAAAGAAATCAAACACAAATTGAAAAGATTCAAAACTGTAAATTTGATCATAAAAAATAAACCAAAAAATTGGCACCATATTATTGATTTTATGACAGATGCGGCGCGTTGGTGTAAATTTGGAATTGGCTCTTAGGCTCAACTTTGGACATGCCTGCACTACACCTTCTCTCCCAAGCAGCCAAAACAAAACGGGGTTAATGAAGCCCAGTCTGAAACTGCTGCAACAATAATCAAGAGAATCAAGTTTGTGCACTGATATGCATCGTAAAGCCAAAAAGCACAATCAAATCAATCAGAGTAGATTTGCGACTAATATGCATTGTTATGTAGTTCATCTGGGAGTTTTCAATGCATTGCATAATATTGCACTTAGAAGAAATTCGAACCACAGGGAACAGTACAACAGTGCACAACATTTAGCAAGACCTGTAGAAGACTTAGAGAGGTGGTGATGGCACAGAGAATGAATGGAGGAGGTGAAGCAAACAGTTAGGTTAAAAGTAATGTGTTTGTTAGAAGTGTTAGGAAAATAGGTGCTCTTTGAAGAGCTCAGTCTACAAGAGCTTCATGAAGGAAATGCAGTTAGTGTGTTCCAATGAGAATGTGTATAGTTTAGACCAGGGGTCACCAACCTTTTTGAAGCTGCGGGCTACTTTTGGGGTACCAACTAATGCGGCGGGCGACCAGT
>JAOUQU010346928.1:0-12563 GCA_028566735.1 Ammoglanis amapaensis
ACACCAATACGATGTAATTATGATTTTGACTCATAAAGCCATTATTTGTTATTTGACTGTACCAGTGAATATGCTATTATACTACCGTTATGATTTCAATTTGATTTAGTACCCTTTATATAACATACAGCTAATGTTATCAAAGTCTTTTGTCATTTGTAAATGATGCGATCATAAATTGGGCATTTAGTGAAGTCTGGCCACTGATCATGTGTTCAATTCAAAGACCATTAAAAAAAATCCCCATAACCAGTTATTAATACTGGTTAAGCAGTCGTCTAAAGTTCATTACTGTGTTTCACATTAAAATTGTGAACCGATGAACCTTGTTACCAGTCATTATCAAAGTGTGTAACCAATAAAACTTGTGAAGGATAACTTGGAATGTTATCTATCCTGTTGAAATGACATCCCGAACATGAGACAACATAAAAGACAAGTTATAACTGTTATCTGTAACAGTTTGACCTCAGTTTCTATGCGCAGCTCTGCCAGCATTTCCTCGTTCGCTGTCATGTCACCTTAGCACTTCAAACTCAAACATCTGGCCTTTACACAAAGATCTAAACATGGAAAAAGTCTAGAACGTCTGGACTAAGCGTTCTGTTTATTTGTGTCGTGTGAAACTTTTGCCTCGTCAGCGCTGTAGTTTCTATTCTCACCACTTCTCCTTTGTGTTTTATGATTTTGAAAGTCATTATTAAGTTCTTATAATATGTGTTTTCAAAAGTTTTTTTTGTTTTGTGAATACTCAATAAAAAGCAGAAGTTTTGTACTCTGGATGAATTTCTGCTAGCACATCAGTACAAAGAGTCTGAACTGATTGAAACCCGGTCGGCTTGGTGTCAGCCTAACCAATAGGATGCACAAAACAATACATCGTAGTGCCTGTCTCAAGCCTGGATTAATAGGAAGGCGTCAGGAAGGGCTTCTGGCAAAAAAACCTCTACCAAATCAAGATCAGCACAACGTGGGTATTGAGTGTTTTATGGTTCATTTCTTTAGTTCTTCAGAAATGTAGAATTTTGCTGGTCCGTTTTGTGTTTGGGTTTCAAAGACTGGAAGAAAACCAAACATTATAATTAAGTCATCAGGACGAATATGTAAATCTACGATTCCACTGACAATCTTTAACAATGACTTAACAAACCAAATCCAGCCTCATCGAAACTGGAAGTTGGAAGATGTTGAAAAGAATATTCTGTCCATTTTTGGCCCATACTGCCCAAATCCTTGCTCAAGCAATTGACTAGATGGTAACATTTAATAACAAAAGCCTGTTTGGAGTTCCATCCTTTCACAATACATTCGAGTTGCCTGTGTTTAACCTCTGGAAGTGGTTTGCTCATCCAGCTGTCACATGTGCACCGAGAAACATTTGTGTTACATTCTTTTACTTCCCAGATGTTCACTTGACTGGTCAGTTTGTTTGTTTTTTTCCAGATTGCTCATTCAAAAATAACATAGCACTGCAGTTTTAATAACTATATTCCAGGTCGAGAATCGGGTCCATTAGTGACCGATTGTTTTGTTTGTGAGAAAGTATTTAGAAGACTATGCATAAATGATGGTGCTTTATTGATGAATTGTGGATTAAAATAATATGGTTTAAATATTTCGATGCAGAATAAACGCACTGAAATCTTCTAGTCCTGCCTAGACAGACCAAGTTGAGGTTTGAATTCTTTAATATTATGATCGTACTGGGTGAAAAGAAGCTGCCGAGATTGATAAAAGGTTGAAAGTCTATATAAGAAGTGGTTTGGTTAACGCTCAAGGATGCAACGATACACTCTACCCATGATGCAGTTGCGAGCAAAACCAACATTTGGGATGAATGGGAACAGCAGTTACAATGCAAACATTGTGCAGACCACTATACCACTTGCATACTATGTCTTTATGGACTTTTCTTTGTTCTCTTATTTAGTCTTTCTTGAACAGGAAACGCCCAGCATTTTCCCTCACATCTGTATAGACTTACATCTGTATTTTTACACCTAGGTTGTATTGAAAGGCTAGACACACACTACAATAAAGGGTCGGTGCCAGCGCTTGTTGGGTTTCTCATTGTATGCTGATATGTATTTTTTCATGGTATCATCCTGGGAGACTCAGTCGAGTTACAATTGATGTCTAGTTCCTGCACAGCCCCCCTCTTATTCTTGTGTATTCATTCTTTCTCATCTGTTGTGCCTATAGCGTGTGTAGGTACTTTTTTATTATTGTTTTATTGGCCTGTAAACACTAGCCACTAGTTTGCACTAAACCATGAGTACCTAAGCTTTGTGTACTCAAAAGCACTGATTTATGTCTCTAGCGCTTTTTCGGTTTAGTCCTAATATGAAATTAATTAATTTACCTATTGTGTCAGATGGTGATAATCTCACAATGCAACATTTCCTGCAGGCAGAATGAAATCATTACCATCTGGAAGAGCCTCGGGGTTAGACTAATCTCTCCCGAACTTCTATAAAATGTTGTGGTATTTTAATAAGTAGTGAAACTTGCCGATAGCAGATTGATTTATCACTGCTCATTACTTATTGCTACTGTGCTGATTACTGGTCAGGAAAATCTTTTTGTATTTCATAAACCAAGATCAAAGCAGATGTATTAATGTCGATACAGATACCGAGACGATTTATATATATGTGTATGTTATGGTATAAATTATGGCATTGGTCAAAAATGTCTTTTGATCATGTCTTGATGTCTGCCAAGCTTTCGGTTCCCTTTGTCGGAATGTTCAATTTTCTTTACTTAAAGGCCAATCAAAGAGCTGTGTTTTGTGATTTATTTAATACACCAACTTACGTGCTTTAAACAAGTTTGATTAGTGTTATCAATCTGCCGACAGAATTTTTCTTGGCGCTGAGGAGAATGTTTTTATCAGTGGCGTCTTCCACTCGTAAGTCCGGTACTTGAATCAGGCACAAAGCTTTTCATCTCCTCCTCTTAACAGATTTATATTTGCTTCTAAACAGATACTTATGCTGATTTGTTGTACTGTGGATACAATGATGGTCATTAATAAAATGTTTTTGATTAGCTTCGAGTTGCTCAGCACCCTAATGAGCTGGCATCTCATTCGCCCAGAACTTTGATTTAACCAATCACCATTTTATATGTTTCAGGCACAAATCTAGAACACCAAACGTACTAAAACTGTAAGTTTAGTCAAGAATTTTAGCTCGTGCATGTCTAGCTCTTTTTAATAAAATAAATAAGATTTTCAAGAGGCTGGCTTTGTTCATGTTGGCTTGAAGTGCCAGTTTGAGTTATATACACGTCATGGACATCAGTATATACCCCCCAACCCCCAACCCTCCGGGCCTCTTCTTACCTCTTTGAGGTTGGGCCCTGTAACTTTGGGCTAGACCACTGAGGTAAGTAGACGTTATATGTTCTTGATCACGAACAAGAATAAAGAGCTTAATCACTGTTTTGTTAATAACCGATGCTTGCAATATGATTTCTTTATTACATAAGAATGTAGTACCACACGTTTAATTTTATTATTTACTGTTTATCATCCTTATATGCTTTAATAAGTTTAATTTCATGTGCTGTTTTCAGATTTTTGTTGTTTTTTATGTAAGCTCTCAGCCAATAGTATCATACGCATTTTAAAGACTTTTAAAATTGCGTTTCCGCGGTTTGTTCATTCTACTGTCTTTATCAGCGAGTTGCTGAGTGCCTAGCAAGAAAAAATACAGATAGCCTCACGATCTGCTTGTTCTGATGATTTATGCATTTCTTGTTGTTTTTTCCATTATGTAAAGTCTTTCTGTACAGTGCCAGATGCGGACTTGTCCAAAAAGTACTTGAGATGTGGAACAAGGCAACATTGTGTAACATTAAGTGTTTGTTCCTAATGTTGTGGAGACGAGGGATTCATACGGAAATGCGCTTGACTTACGAACAGTTAACAAACAAATATTCTGGCTTATGGAAGTTTTTTTTTCTCCCCAATTTCAAATTCATGTTATAAACCGTTGTGAACACGGCGTAACGTGTGACATCACACATGTGACTCTAGTGCACCTAGTGACGTTTCATCGTAACTTGTCTTTGTTAGTTCTGTTATACAGACGCACGTGTCTGTTCACCACGGTTAGCTGGGTTATATATCACCCGTGTGTGCGGCCAGTGGTTCGACCCTGACAACTCTCTCATCTAGAGTTCATGAGCCTCCGGGCCAGACGAATGTCCTTGCCACCCGTTAAACATAATTCAGCCACGCTCACTTTGCTTTGTTGTCGAACCCAAAAGCTTCACACTGTTTCTATCTGGGTCAAAATAATTCAGCATGATACGTGCATGCAGTAGTCTTGCAAGCTTTTGTTTCGTCTGTAGAGAGTAAAACATATGTCATGAAAACAAATGTGCTGGCATCACGACGTTGTATCCGGCTCTCGAGCTGCCGAAACGCTCTGGAGTTATTTTTTCCTGCCTCAAGAATGATTCGTGACTGCTAAGAAGCTATTATTTGCTTTCGCAGGGAATGTTCTGGATGGATTGTGGTAGACACGCTGGACATTTTACAGGAACAACACAGCTCCCTACTTTTATATATCAAAACACTTTCTTATTTCAGACACAAGCTCGAGTGTGTTTATATGAGGATTCACATTTTAACAAGACGAGTGGGAATTGGTTAGAGTAATTAATGTCAGAGTCGGTTAGAGACACACACTGAGGTTAAACCCGGGTTCCCACAGACGAGGTTCTTTAATTTGGCATTTCAGGACCACAAATGGGTAACAAGGAAAACGAGACACCTGAAGTAGGATTATTTATTAATCTGACTGTTTCTCCAGGTATCTCCAATCCCAGGAGACTTTTCAGTATGATCAGTTGATCTTGCCTTTGGATGATCTTACCTACCAAGCCAAGTAATGTGGCCTGTTCATGTTTGATGTAATGGATGGATGGAAATTCTTATTATAATCGTCTTTGTAAATGGGTTTGCACAAAAGTGTACATTGCTCTTTGCGCCTAAGCCACACTGCTCATGTGTCCAGTGTAAACGAATGCCTGTATCAGTGTGTTGGCACATTTAATGTTAAAATTTAAAAGTTTGTTTTTGTTCTCTTACAGAGCTGCTGAAGGTTTAGTCATGGCTTTCTCGGTGATCCTGGCCGGCCCGTCTCCTTGGGGCTTTAGAATATGTGGTGGACGTGACTTCAAAAAGGCTTTAACAGTCTCGAAGGTAATATTCTTATCTGACAACATGTGAATCGGTGTAAAATGTTATTTGTTTTGCAGTCTCTTAGTTCAGATCGACAAAACTGGCTGGGGAAATTGTGCCTGTTTGGACAGATTGATTACTCTTTGGGTGTGAATAGGCTCTGTTTGGTCACAGTGGTATTTTGATCTTTACACTGTACATTTCAGAATCTAAACGACTCTTATTTCTCGGTCAATGTTGCACATGGTTGAATGTTATAGAAAAGGCAGTGATCTTCATGTGTAGCTTTAGATTTTGAATAGTTACCTTGCTGTTTTGGGTTGGAGTGGTGGTCTGATTTGTCGTAAATGTGCTGAGTTCTATCTTGAGGGGAAAGATCTGAGCTCATATTGTTTACAGTCGCAATAAAGAACTTTGGACCGAGTCGTTTTTCCAAGGACATGATAGGGAACGGGTTTAAGCTTTGTAGGTACACGGAAGGTGGGAGGAATATTGACAAGTGAGTCAGCGAGTGAGAGATATAATTAATATTATTAATTATATATTTATCTATAATAATATCAACCCAGCTGGATTATTGAAGATTTTCAGCATGCACCCTAGTGGAGAGAGTCGGAAAGCCATCGATTGAAACTCGATGTTGCCCATGGTCACTGTGGGCACCACTCTTGATCGATTGGGTGAACAATTATACCCAAGTATGCTGTGCAAAAACCCAGACGTTTGGTGGTTAGCACGAACGGAAGCCTTCTGATTAAAGAACGGGGAGAAATGTCATTCCAATGATTCGGCTGCTGTTTTGTTCTGAGATCTTGTTCTTTTCTTTTCATTTTCTCACGTCTGTACTGGAAAAGCGACAGGAAAGTAAAATGTACATGACGGAAGACGTGATTCCAACTCCCTCCATAAACAAGTCGTGTTATGAGAAAAGGGCGACTCTGGTTTAGAAGTTAAGGATATCCTGGGTTTACCCCCGCAGCACGGCTGTACTCTGCTGCACTGTGGAAACAATGCTTAATGGAACCACTGAGCTAGATGCTGGCACCCTATAGGCTGATGTAGCCCACTGGCATCTTAGACCACATTTATTTTTTGTACATTTATTCCACATCTTGAAGTGTAGTTGTGTTGTGTAATTATTGGAGTAACACTGATTCTTTTTTATCACAGCAAATGTTAGTGGGTTTAATATATTAGGCCTCAAGTGAACATTTTATTCTCAGTCGACATTGATAAAGCCGATTGATAAAGATTTTTGCTGGTTGGGTGGGATTGGTTTGAAATTGGTGGGGTAAAATTATCTGCTTATCGTGTTTCGTCTTGGGCGACGTTTCATGCTTTTTGGCAGATTTTGAAATGCCTTTCGGCTGGAAACCAACGTTGCAGACGCTACTCGCCACACATCTCCACATCTGGCAACCCTGGCCGGTCAGTGTGGTTGAAGATGCTGATTAAGAGCAGCATTAGGAGAGTTTGGGATTGCAAAGAAGTACCAACACAATAAAAATGTTTATAATGTTTTGCCTGATTAGTGTATGTATATACGCTATATTTATGTATACTGTGAATCCAATTGCATCGTGGGTACAGCGTTTCTGTTAACTAGTTCTATACACATTTTCAGCAATCGCAGGGTAAAAATAGATTTGACGCTGCTGGCTGCCACCGCTACTTATTCTCTATTCACATTAACTTCAAACACTCACATTTTTCAGAACCACCAATGAAATGCTTTGTTGATTCCTTGCAGGCCAGTATCAGCATGCTTCTGTAGCTTGGTGTCACGAAACAGTCAGGAGGGGCATGGAGAAATTGCGTCTCTGCCTTCTAAACACTACAATGGTGTCAAATGCTAAAAACAAACATTTTCTTCTCGCATTTTCCATACTGTACTGGAGTTGTACATTATTGTACAGTACGTTACATGTAGTGAGCTTTTCTACAGGGCATCAATGTGTACCACCAAGTGGCATCTCGATGCAAACAACTCTGCACAGATTAAAATCTTCATTGTCTGGTTGAGTCTCATTCCTCCGAGCAGAGACGTCCTCGGTCTGGGTGAATCGAGGTGTGGTCTGATAGGACAAGACACGCTCTATTGTGGATTTTTGTGGTGATGCCTAATTGGCACCTTTTACACCCCCTGCGTTTAATCCGCGAGCAGAAAAACGACTTGGCTTGGTATTTGAGGTACATTTTTGGTGAATGACTGGGTGCTCTCGGGGCGAGTGGTTTTCTCTCAAACCTCTTTTCCGACAGTGTTGAGGCTTGTTGGGACTCAGTGAGACATCGATGGTTTAAATACTTTAGTAATGCCTGGGATAAACATTTTGGACACACCTTCTCATTCACTGTTTTTTTTAAATGTAATATTTTAAATTTCGACTGTGTAGTTCAACACTGAAGACATTGAAGCAAAGTAAATCAGTGTCGTCTGTGTTGATTTCTTTTCTTTTTTTTCATTGCAATGATGTTTCATGACGTGATTTTTTTTTTTTTTATGCGTGTGTGCAGGTCAATGGCGGCAGTAAAGCCGAAAAAGCCCATCTACAAGCCGGGGACGTCATCCTTGAAATAAACGGAGAAAATACAAGCGACATGCTGAATGTAGAAGCACAGAACAAGATCAAAAACTCCAAAACACAGCTGGAGCTTCTCGTGGAGAGGTACGACACAAAGCAGTTAGGGATGCAAGGATTCGGCAAAGAATTGATACGAATATCAAAACAGGAATCTAGTATTTTGGCTATGGTTTGCAACAGCATCAGAGATAAAAGGAAACTGGTTGTTTAGACCAGGCAGGTCCAAATGTTTTGTGTCCTGATAGTCACTGGAGCTGCTAAATTACGGGATATTACATTATGAGATACTTCCATGTTCCATATTAATGGTTAATAATGTCAGGATGAATGTTCGGCCCCCAGCACATTTTCACCTCACCAGATCTGGCCCTCTTTGGGGGGAAAAATAAGTTTGGACACCCCTTGGTTTTGATAAATACGATAATAACCTACTTTGTTTTCGATTTTTCGTTTAGACAAGAAATTTTAGTTGCTAATCAATTTCGTTTTGTTAAAAGAAAGACAGTTACGAAATTGTTCTACAAATGTCTTTCTTGTAACTTTGTGTTAATGCTGTGTCATTAAGCACTTCGTGACATTCAAAATCGTAATAAACACACTTATATTTTAGCATGAGTCTTATTATGGTTGTATCCTTGTACATGGTCACTGTCTGGGTTGTGTGTTTTTCCTGCTGCTTCCTGGCACTTGGATTCATGTCATGTTAGATTGATGACCTGTGCAGGGTGTGTTTGCACATTGCCTCCAGGATATAGCTGCTAGTGGAAATAATTGAATAAATGAATATATGTCACTTTCAGGAACTTGCCCATCCCTCTATTGAAGATTGAACACTATTGAAAAAATGCCAGACATGTGCAGTTTAATCACTTTACATGCCAGTGCTGCTTATTGCTTGTTTATTTCTGTCCTTATATGTACAAGATTTAGGCATCTCGCACCTTATTTGACGAGCCTTTGGCATGTCCGTTCCGCCCTGTGGGTGGCGTCTCTTAGCCATGTGGTACGGCTGCATGATTTTAAGGCGCTGGAACCAGAACATGAACAATGCAACACTGCCTTTATGAAAAATCTTAATCTAAACAATGAACGACCTTTTATTTTGAAGTAGGTGATAAATCCAAAACATGCTCGCGACACATTTTGTGTTTTAAAAAAACACTATACATAGAACCATTCATAAATTGAATGTCAAGATTTACTAAATACGCACAGCAATGCAATAAGTTTTTGTTTTTCTTGCCTGGGGACCCCCAGCCGTAACGACCCCGCCTAGAAACAAGAACAATTCAAGACCTACTGGCCTCTGCACCCGTTTGACACTTTTATAGAGCCGTCCTTCAATCCGCTCAGGTTCCTTTCTCACATGAACTGCATGCTGGACACATCGGTCTTCCTGACATTGTGCTCTGGTCTCATTGCACTTTCTTGCACATTCCTTAAGTACCTGTGCAAAAACATTCACGTATGATGTATGTGCAGTATTGTTAGCCGGGGGGACGGAGGGGACGGGGGGCGACAGGGACAGAAGGGGTTACGCAGTGAAAACTGTGTGTGTGCAAATGTCTGCTACTGAATGTTTCCCTGCTGACCTCATGTCTCACTTCAGTCCAGAAACAACACACTGTGGACAATTGCAGTGTGGTGCAGTATTTGTGTCTCCCGGCCTACGCCGTTGCTTCGCCAGCGCTTCCCTCCTTAACCTGATTATACACTTGGAGTCAAGAAGGGACTTGTGTACCTCCACTAATAACATTCTGTCCTTACTGGACACAACAGATTTCTGCTCAGACTTTATTTCTACCAATCTGGCCAAACTTTATTATCTTGTACTGTACTTGTGATCAGAATGTTGCCAATTTGATTCCCGTAGTTCACAGGTCTGGACTGAAGTGTTCTTGATTAAGGCACCGAATCCCTAACTGTTCCCCAGGTGCTTTGGCTAGAGCTGCCCACCACTTTGTGCATGTGTGCTGCCCCCAAGTGTTTGTTTACTAGTATGAGAAAACCGATTGGGATAGTGTAGATGGATTTCTGTTTGTGTAAAGCACACTAAACCTTCAGGCTTATATATGATATGATATGCTTTTTAATTCCACAATCTGTATTTCTAATGTCCCAATCTTTCTATTCTGTTTCGCAAACAGATGTCTCGGTGGGTAGCTCTGTCGCTTCGCAGCAAGAAGGTCCTGGGTTTGATTTCCAGACAGGGCAGCCTGGCCGCTTTCTGTATCGAGTTTTCATGTTGGAAAACATTTATCAATGTTTTTGTCTATTTCAGGGGTCCATATTTCATCAGTTGGAATGTTTTCGGAGCTGCGTTTGTACTGGGTTTGGGTTAGTGGCGGATGATCGGTCAGTACTGTAAAACGGAGCAATAGTGGACGTCATCCATAGAAGCAGCTGTTGCTTTGAAGAGTCAATTCAGAGCATGTGTTTTGTTATACTCCATAATTCCTGTTCGATCAGACTTTTATTCTCACACGATTTCTGAAGGCTTGCGTGTGTGGTTTTTTTTTTCTTTTCACTTTTAGTGAGAGGAATGATGGGAAGACTGAATGGCATGCTGTGATTTGCAAAGTATTTACACGGTCTGATGCACTCCATTACAGGTGCTGCTTAAATTCACAATAGAGGTGTTACAGTGTGACATGTTCTCAATAGGCGATTTGTTGAGGCCCGATCGCCATGTTGTTACGTATATTTTGAGCCATGTTGACTGCAGTGCATCTAGACTGCAGTACTCTAAAAGCCAGGATTTTAAAGGACTGTAGGGGGCCCAGTGAGCAAATCAACCATGGCTTGTATAGTGTGCCTTTAATTTGATAACCTGGTATCTAAATACTAGGCAACTTAAATGTATATCACACTATATGGTTAGTTCATTATCTTCTGGACCTTTTGCGCCAGGCATTTTCTCTTAACTGGGCCCTTTACGTTTAAGTCGGATACCCCTCAGCTACACACCAGATGCATCAAATGTATGTAGTGGTCATAATAATGTGATTCAAGCGTATGGAGATGGCATTTTTGGGTGGAAACTGTACTGACCCTTTCATCCTGTCTTGCATTCATGTGTTATGCTTCAGCCACATGGTGAGAATTACCGTGTCATACAGGTCTAAATCACCATAAGGGTTCCAGCGATATGGAGAAGGGTTTAAATTTATGGCTGCTCTTCCTTCTGGAGCTTCCCTGCTGTTCCGCGAACAGTTAATTTTTCTGCATCGGTTCTACTCTACAGTCGTGACGGTCCATCTGCCGCTGTGTATGACGGGAGGACTGAAGGTTAGAAGTCAGAGGTTGAGAGGTAATAAAGATAATGAGCCGAGCATCAGCTCTGAGCTGATTGGGGTTAAGGAGTCGGTGTAAAGTATCATGGCCTGCATTTCTTTCAGTGGGATGTTTGTTTACTGATCACTCCAGGTGCTGGGTCTATTTTTAGATGTTGTTGTGTCTGGGTTAAAATAAAATGGCTACAGTTACCGTTTCAGTGAGTAGAAATAAGGAATTAACTATATATGTGTGTGTGTATGTGTCTATCTATCTAATCGATTTAAACTATCTAATCTATCTATCTATTAAGCAATCAATCAATCAAATGATTGTGCTGATTAGGTATAAAAAAGGAAACCGTAAAAAGCATCAAATGACAATGAACATGACCTGCATCCCAACGTCGGCATGAAAACCAAACACATGCACTGCAACATACCAATCTTAAATCCCCAAAATATAACAAAAACTGTGTAAGAAGACAACTATGCCTGCCCAACATATTAAAATAAATGAAAAGAAGGCATGTTGTCTAGTTGCATTGCTACAAATGGATGCAACAACTTACCAGGACCTTAGTCACTCATCTCCGATCTACTGGTGGCCTTAATAATGTGACTCGAGTGTAACTTCTATGTAACAACATGTCTTTCCATTTTCTGGCCAAGCTGGATCCAATTAATTCTTAACCGTAGGTAAATATTTTAAACGAGGAGCTACGCTCAAGTGACTCAAGATCTGTATGCATGGAGGTGAATCTGAATCGGGTCCTTGTGCTGCATTCCTTCCCTGTAAACCTTAAAATAGGCGTTCTTATGACCTGTAAGCTCAGCCATTAATTCTAAGATAAATAAACGTTTGCAGACACGCTGCCGGTGTTGTATGGATGCGTTGGACAAGTTCATTCTGTCTGTCTGAATCAGATTCTGTCGACTTATTTTCAGTTCATTGACCTTTTCCATTCACAGCGTATAATGCAGCATTTTCTGTGAACCATTTGCAGGCACAACATCGTCCGACTCGCTTTCTTTACTTCCGTTTAAGACGTTTTTTTTTTTAAATCTCTGAAGCGTACTGTTAGAGCATGTGGTCAATAAGTGGGTAGGTAGAAGCGTATAGGGTTACCTGTGCGATTATTTTTATTTGAATACCATACCATACCATTTGAATACCAACAGCGAGTCAGAATGTGTTCGTCCGTCCAGTCTCAGGTCTGTCTATTAAGTCTCTGTATGGAATCACAAATGAGACGTTCACTGATGATCTATGATCACCTTCTACTAGGGCTGACCGCAATTAATCGATTATTCGTTGGTCGACCGAAAAAATTACTAGTTGGCCAAGTTCCATTGGTCGACTAGTCGCAGGAAAAAAAAAAGCTGCGTTTCGTAAAAGGACTTCTGGGACTTTTTAATTTCACAAAGGAAGACGTGTCACTCCATACCAGTAAGTGGCGGTAATGCACACCCTTATTGCCAACCGCCATTAAACACCACAAGAAGAAAACGTGA
>JAOUQU010347039.1:0-12562 GCA_028566735.1 Ammoglanis amapaensis
AAAGTAGTTTCATTTCACAAAAAAACTTTAAGACTAAATAATATAGCATACGGTGATTTCTCTAATAGAGGAACAGTGTAAACTCCCAATGTTTATTTTTATTAAATAGTAAATCTCTTGAAAACATATAAATTACATTGTGCAGAACTTATATTCTATAGTTCGGACGTTAAAATTCAGTTAGACTTCCTTGATACCCTGCAGTTATTTTTAACAGACGACAAATTTCCCTTTATTAGTAAGATATAGTTATACATTATTTGAAGTCACATACAATACTCTATTATTAGACTTCACTTACATGTAGATGTTATTCTCCCAACTTTTAAGCATGACTAACTATAACTATAAGTATATAATAATAAAGTATATAGTACTCTAAGTACTGAATGTTGATTATCTTTTGGTATCAGTTGAACAAACAATTTTAAAGTCGAACCTGCAGTATTTCACTGATTAAATCAGTGTGATCTGTGGAATTTTGATAGTCATCCACACAATGCAGTTAATGCTGCTGTTAAATGTGTCTTAAGACAATAGTGTTGTAATTAATCACGTTTAATAGATGAAAATGATTGTATTGTAAAGATTAACTTGCATTTCTGGTATTTGCTGCTTATGAGGTTAAATCAAAGCAAAGTATTGTACATGTAAAATGTAGCACGCTAAACATTAAAACCAGAAAAAAAGAATAAAACAGAATAGACTTACGGAAAAGGGCTGCGAAATGTAATATCATGATTTTGTGGGTGATGGTTATTCGTTGTTATATGAAGAGTTTATCCAGTCTCTGTGATCTGCTCCACTCTCTAACTAGACTGAACTTATCGTCTCTGTAACCTCCCTTCTGCAGCACTGGCGCATGCGCAGACTTCTCCCAGTGCCAGATGTTAAAGGTGGTCAGTCAAGCGTTAAACTACAGGGAAACTGTAACTAGTCCTTACCGACCCGTTCTGTCACAGTATATCTACAAACTATACAGGTCTTTTATACATTCTATAGTTAAGTCTAGCAAATGTCCACCTCCTCTTCTCTGTGAAAACAAAGAGATCGTTGATGTGTAGGGGCCCCACTCATTTCCACTCATCCTGAACATGCAACAGTGCCAGTGTCAGACTAAGTAGTACAGCCTTCAAAACGAACATGGGAGGCATTCCATCACAAATGGTGGAAGATATTCAGCTTATTTTCAGAGCAGTTTTATTATTTAGTAATATAGTCAGTTTATGTTAATAGAAAATGTGAGGGTTACTAAGCCTAAACAAGTGCATCAAGGCATTGAGACGAAACATTATTTACACAGATTGTGGTTTAAACCCAAAAGTTAAAAATCAGCGTTACTAATGTTTGGTTTGGATACATTTCACTCTCGGCCTAATGTTTTGATCATAAGTGAAATGGTTATGAAATGGTTGAGTTTATAATACAGTAAATTATATAATAATTGTATTTTACAACTGCACTTCATCTTTAAAGCAAACAAGATTTACTTTATGAACGATAGTTTAGATATTTATACTCCAGAATGTCATGTAGTGTAACTAGAAACAAAGAGTTATTATTTGGTGCCACTGTAAAAGTTGATGACACTGAACAAAGAAACACAACAGATCAAATTTGCCATTATGAATTTTATTTCGCTATTTATCATTTGACCACAATTTTCCATACTTTTCAACAAATTCATCATTAAACCGGTAAAACTTGACAATAGCTGATTGATTTAAAAGTGAGTGAATGTCTAAGGGATAAAGTAAAATTGTAGTATTTAAACTTTTTGCCAAAACTATCAATAACAAAGTACATGCACATCAATATCACTTTTAATAGCTTTAAAATAGCCAATAGACAATTTTAATAGCCAATAGTTGGCACAAAACATTTTGCATGATTGTTTAGCAATTACTGAAAATTCTTGCAGATTTGTTAAGAATAAATTTTTTATAAATTTGATTCAAACTAAACGTTAAATATTAAAAATGTTTATCTATAATGTTTAATATACTGCCTGGCCCCAAAATGATCAACACCTAGATTTAAAATGGAAGCAAATAGGTAATATCACATTGGATAATTAGTGCATGTACGATTATGTTGCAGCTGGCAACAAGTTATATAACCTTAACTGATACCATGAGTAGCTTGTTATTTTTTTCAAACAAATATGTAAAAAAGCCACTTTTTCGTAAAGGTCCAATTAATGTCAGTTTGCTACACATCAAATATGTGCCATAATCAAAGATGAAAGTGGTTCAGCTAAATTTAAAACATGACTTTTTTTGCCAGGCACTGTATTAGAAATTGTTTGAACTTATAAGCAAAATACATACTGCATTTGTACCACTGTAAGAGTGTATACGAAGAAAAATCAAGACAACACACCCATTATTGTCTCTGGTGGTGTGGGGGGGGGGCATCTGCAACACTAGGTAGGACATAAAAAATAGTATGCCACCTTTTCACTAATGTATTTCCACAAATCTTTTGCTTCTTTCTCCAAACCATCAAGTTCATTCATTTTATCATTTTTGCTGTCATTAGCATCTTGGATTCTTTTCTCCAAATCTAAGACAAGTAAGGAAAAAAATTTAGTACAATAGTAGTTTAGTAATTATATTTTAGTAATGATTATCATCACTTTATTTATTTCAATTGAAGTGAATCACCTGTTTATATATAATGTAACTTCTTTTGCACAAAGGGATGTAAATTAAAGCACGTATTAAACAATGTACAACACAACAAACATATCATGTAAATGTAGACAGAACAATAAAAAGTATAAAAATGTCAGATATTTGACTGAAGAAATCGAGCTGCATTTGGTAGCTATCGTACTAGAAAAATAACCACAAAAATAATTCTGAATGTTTGCACTATTAGGATCATACAATACCAGATAGAGGTAGAAGCTTAATAAGGTAGTGATGAGTTAGACAAACATTCAACTGAATATGAGATTTCATCAGTTATATAATATATTAGGACACTCACTCCTGTTCTCTCCATTCTCCTCTTTCTCCATCTCTTTTTGTCTATCGCCCTGTCTCTTTTTGTCTCTCTGTCTGTCTCTCTTTGTCTCTGTCTCTCTGTGTTTCTATCTCTTGAATCAACTTGAGCTAAAACCATGATAGGAGGCACTGTGGTAACCACATCTATGGTGCTGACAGAAGGACCATTACAGAGTTATAGACAATACCTTCAATTTGCTTCTTTTTATTCTCAACATCTTTAGCCATATCTTCAGCTTCTTTTGTAATGTCCATTAGTCGCTCTTTAATATCGTCACTGAGATCCTGTGTGTTGTTTTCAAGCTTTTTCAACAGCTCCTCTATAACTTTGAGGTCCTGAATACAAACAATACGTTGAAAACACAGCATGTAAGGATATAGTTCATACAGTCAAGTGATTGGTTAGTGCTATTTACCTTCTTGGCATCTGTGGCATCAACTAAAGCTGCATCGGCAGTGTCTTTAGCATCTAATGCCTGAGCTCTGTTCATTTCTGTTTTAGTTTTTAGAGCCTCGATTTCCTCCTGCAGCTTTTTGGCTGGTGTTGGGCTCAGACTGTCAACAGCATTTGCTAGTTTAGTAAGGCTCTGTTGAAGAAAGACGGGAAGTATGTTTAAAGAAAATATCAAATTAAATAATAATAAAATATAAATGTAATAATCACCTTGTCAATAATATCTTTAGCAGCATCTATGTTGTTTTCAGTCTGTTCAATCTTTGGCTTTATTTTGTCATGTAGCTTGGAAGTATCTTTTAGGTCTTTCTCTATGTCACTAACATCAATATTCTTGGTTTTGTCCCTGAAACACAATAAATATAGTTTTTGTGAGAACAAAAATATTTTTGTTGTTTCATGAATGAATGAGGAAACAACTCACAAGATTTCGTCAGCCTTATTTTTCAAGTCTTTGGCTAATTTGGCTTTCTCCTCCAAATCCTTCAGGTCTTTATTAAACTGTGTAAAGTCTCCCATTTTCTTTTGGATTTCCGCAATCATTTTTTTAATGTCATCTGGGGATTTCGGAAGTTTGATAGCCAATACAGCAGAAGCTACCTTGTTGATGTCTTCTGGGTCCAATGCATCCTCTAAAGCAATAAAAAAGTATACATATAACTGCATTATGCAAACCGACAACCATATCTGTGTCAAGGTGTATCTGACATAACAGTAAGGAGATTTTTTTAAAGACACAATGCTGGGATTTAAACCCACAATATTTGAAAAGATATAGCTCAAAGCAATAAGTAACCAAATACTCGGGCCCACAATGAAATGAATGGGGAATGTGTGACATCTGGTCACAGGATTGGACCAACAGTTCTTCAACTTGTATACAAGTAAACAATAAACACATACCAGACCACCCAAACAACTGGTTTGACTGACTTTTGACAGTAGACAAGAGTTAGCATGAGAACCTTGACAAACGATGATATGTACTTAGAAGGCTTGAATGCACTACATGATGTTAAACATTTATCCTTATATGTCCTTATCAGAAAAATGAAAAATTATCTTTAAATGGAGCCACATCAGCCTCTTGAAATCTACCAGCCACAATAGTTTCAAATGATTTTAGCCAGCTATCGTTTACGCTTGTTTATTTTGGGGGCAGCTGTGGACTGGTTGTAAGATTTCTCGTTGTAAGGGTTTGTGATTTAGTTGTCATGGCACGACTAAAGTGCCCATGAGCAAGGCACCTAAAGTTAAACTGCTCCTGGGTGCCGTGGCTATGGCTGCCCACTGCACCGGGATGTAGACTCACTGCTTCCCCCTATGTGTGTGTGTTCAATAGTGTGTGTAAATGTGTTTCACGGCACAGATCGGGTTAAAATTGGTAATTGGAGTAATTTCTATGTGTGTAAAAAGCACATTGATAAAAAAGAATATTTTTAATTCTAAATGACTGTATTAAGTGCTAACTTTTCTCAGAAAGCCTTACCTAACACATATGGCCATAACAGTTAGGCCCTTATCAAAACAGTTCAGTGCTTTATTCCACTCATATTTGCTGTATGTAATGTGCTCATTACTAGTAACTATCAGCAACAGTAACACGCACAACTGCAAACAAGTTTCATAAAGACCTGGACAAAGTAGCTAATATTTGCCTCACATCTCTCTGATTGCTTGACCATCACTCTCAATCCTTTGCTTATAGGCAATGGTATGATAATTTGTAATAGGTGATCCTAATATATTGGCAAATATTTGGCTAAATGAACTATAGAGAAGAAATCTTCAACATCCCTTACCTCTGAGGTAATCTGTGATACGTTTTATAAGTTTTTTAATAGAATCCTTATCTTTTTCAAACTTTTCTTTGTTTTTTTCAATTTCATTCTTCATATCATTTGCCTTGTCTTTGACATCCATAGTAGTTTTTCTAACTTTTTCAATCTAAAATTAGAAAAAATAAAACACTGTCATTCAAAGGAAATATGTAAAACAGTTTTGTCATGTCAAATCAAAATTAAATTTATATGTAAAACGTTATCTTCAAATTAATGTCAACCTATCAGATTCAGATTTATCACCCAGTTATGTAGAGACACAAAAGGAATTTAATTATAATAATATTTAGGTGATCGGAAGGCAAAGTCCTGGGTTCAATTCCCTTGTAAACAAATCCATGCCTTTCTGTATGGAGTTTTGTGTCTGCTTGCATTTCCGCTATGTATTCCTCCCACAGTTCAAAGACATGCAGTCAGGCTGATCACAAATACTGAAATTGTTCTCAGTTCTGAAATTGTTTGTGTTTAGGTGTTTAATGTATTTACTAAGTGTGTCCCACTATGATCCTACAGTAAGAATAATTAGTGGCAAAACTAAACAATGGATGGATTGATGAATTTTTAGTGATCATATAACTGATATAACTGATCATACCTTTGACTCTGCATTTGTGAGATTTCGCAGCAGTTCACGGATGCCTGGTTCAGTCTTCTTTACTATGTCTAATGCGTTTCTTATGATAGGTAGACTTCCTGTACAGGATGGCTGACCACATAATCCACAAAGATCACGATCACATTTTGCCGTCCTACATTCTTGATCATCTAGAGCTCCACAAAGCTGTGATTAAATTATAAAGTCATTATGTCAGACAACCTTGTTAAATCTCTTAACACACTAAGCACATTCGTGTTAATAATAAATAACACGCCAGTAAATTAATTATATAAACAAAATAGTTTGCCATTTACATTTGTAGCAAATTAAGACACTATTTCCTATTCTATTATTATTTCATCTTTGTGCACAAAACAAGATATTTGAAGACACAATATTGTTTCAAAAATGTCAGTGGTCTAAACAGAGCCTTGCCCTCAGCCTAACTGAACAACTTTGGAATGAAGTGTAATATCTACCGAGACTATCTTGACCCACTGCTTATCCATACAAATAATTAAAACAAATTAACACTAAACATCTTTGAGTATCATTGCAACGTTTTACCTTACAGCTGCCACTCTGTTTAAATTCGACTTATCATCAGATGTCAATTGATTAGTGGTGCAAATTAATGTTACTAGTGACGACAGTGACAGTTGTGGAGCTGCACGTAAATGTAAACAATGATAACTAATGGTGTAGATTAAATTGCGCTAAAACAATTAACCAATAATTCTCTAAAAATCAATGTTAGTGTAATTGCACAAAGACTTGATTAATATGCACACAAATTTAAAGTTAGTTTAAGTTTTTTTTTGAATATTGTACCTCCTCACTGAGCCTGGCCACGCTGAGGTCTTTGACCTTTTTCTCGAGTTCGTCCAGTGGTGTCTGTTCGCATTTAGTCAGTTTTCGTTTAGTGTCTTGCCGAGTGTCCTTGGAAGCATCCAACATTTCTTTAGCATTTTTCACACGCATTTCATCTTTTAAAAAATTTGCATGAAGTTTTCGAATTTTCTGAAGGCCATCTGATAAAAAAGAATAGCACGCCAAATAAAATTAATACATTCACAATGTTGGACTACACATGTCAAAGAATACGTTTAATTTTACTAAAGTTTTGTTGAATTTTATTGTTCGAACTATGTAACACACTATGTATGTAAGTAAGCAAATGAGCTCAAGTGGAATAAGAATAACATGCTTGTTTGATAAGCATATAAGCCCAATGTAGATACATTATGCTTTATTGTCTACAGTCTAAGTGATAATTAGTAAACTGTAGTAAAGTGTACACACTTACCATTTATTGCCTTTAAGTCGATTTTTTTGGCTTCTTGAACCTTTTTCTGCAGCTTATCCAAAAGTTTTTTAAAATCATAATGAATGTTATTGATGTCTGTGTCCAACAGTTTGGATGGATCAATAATTACAATGTCTGTATCCATGTTCTCCATTGTGTCTCTGATAAAAAAAACAAGAGGAGGAAGTCAACATTGCAAATATGTATGTTTTAATTAAACATTACATTCGAATATTGCTTGATATGATTTTAGGACTGCACCTTATTTGATTTAGAAGATTTTTTACGCCACTCAGTATGTCAGGCTCTTGTTTTAGTAATTTTACTACGTTCTTCAATTTATCTTTTATTTTATTTATCCTTTCTTGAAGTTTCATTTCACTGAGCTCCAGCTTTCCCCCAAGTTTAGATGACAAAGAAAGCATTTTCTCAGTAGCCTTGGAGATGTCTGTGATATTTTTTTCCCACTGATGATAACAAGCAGTGCATGGTTCACAAGCAGGAAAGGTTGGATCATGCCCTTCTGCACATTTATCGCAGAAGTAACCCACCACTCCAGACCGACAAATGCAATCTCCAGTTTCAGGATCACATCCCGGGTAGACCGAGCCCTCCATGTTACATTCACAGGCTGTAAAATAAACGTTTAAAATAGGGTTTTTAAATCATTAAGACATATATACGACAAATCTCTCAAAAGAATATTGGTCTAGATAACCTTTGTACATTTCTGACATTATAAGATTTCATGTAGAGAAATTCAGTTACCTTTGCCTGCTGAAAAAACCCTGTATAAGTAAGTTGTTAAACTATATACTCCAAATATAACAATCAGATATTACTTTTAAAGTGCAATGAACCTCGATATACTGGTTTGAATTGGGTAAATATATTTGTGAGGCTATTACATTTTACCCTTTTAATGGCGGCTTTGTGCTATATGAGGAATATTTAGACTCTTTTTAACCGCCTTAACTCTAAACTGTCTGTCTGTTCAGACTTATTTTTTATAAGATGTGTATTTGCTTAAGATAGTGATGTGTTGAACTTGACTAAATGATTTTTGTATCATAGAGCTCAAACTAATTTAGCACATGGTCACATCTTTGTATTATAGAGCTCTTGCTAATTTAGCACATAGTCAGATTAGCATAATGGGTAGTAACATAACCTGCTGAATTGCAGTCTACATTTAATTTTTATACTTTTGAAAATATTATTGAGCTAAATGTATCTATATTAAACTTATTTACAAATGACAAGGACGTTGATTCCTCATCTTGGACCTTTACGGATTATTGATCGATAGGAAACGCTGATGTGGAAATTCTGCCATCTAGTGGCAGGACACAAGTTGGTCCGTGTGCAATGCTTTTAAACTGCAGTCAGATACAGTATAAAGACAGTGTTTAAGGTTTTGTTGGGTTCCCGATCAAGCCTGTTAACCCACAATAGCTATTTTATATTTGATATCTTTTAAGCATTAGGAAACATTACAAACTTACAAAGACAGCAGAACACCATTTTTGAGCAATCAATGGTTAAGGGCCCTGTTCAAGGGGCCAACAGTGGTACTTGGTGCTAGTGGGGCTCTAGCCCAGTACTTTAATGAAAGCGTTATAGCTTTCAGCTATAAACCAGATTCTACCGTACAGCCATTGTTGGGTCCTTGAGCAAAAGCTTTAACCCTGTCTGCTCAAGGGTGCTGGACAATGAGTGACCCTGCGCTCTGACTTCAACTAGCATACATGTTTGGAAATGCAAAGAAAGAGTTTCAATTTTACTGTATATGTAATGACAATCGTAATGATTTTAGCATAACTATGATTGTTTAGCTCTTTAGTAAATGCTACTATATGAACATTTGTCTAATATATTGCGCATTGTATGGTATGACATAACGGCAAATATAATTTATAATAAAAATAGTGTAAAAACATGTTATGATACATACGAAGGCACTGAATGTCTGGATTTCCAAAATGATTGGCTGCACACTTTTCACACAGTTTGCCACCGTATCCTGGCTCACAGGTACACTGGCCTGTAACCTAAATATAAAAACATAGAGATTACAAATGTCCATTGTTTCTGAATATTATCTGGCACATGGATTTTATTCTCATTCTATGATCAATTCCTTGAGCCTGATGTTTCAGGGTTGCACCTACTGTGCCCCTATTGAATATTAAATATTTAGTGAAAATTAAAATAATGACCATGAAAGTTTTCTACCTTGTCACACACATTGCTGACAGAATTGGCAATGTCACAGTTACATGGCTGACAACTTCCAGTCATGTTCCAGTATTCATCAGCACAACGATCACAATGAACTCCATCCACACCGGTGCGGCACGAGCACTTTCCAGTTACCTGATCACACAAACAGGGGCTACCCTGGGGGCATTTGGATGCTTTCGTGCCTTTAGGGTCACAGGAGCATGCTGTAGGGTCACAGGAGCAAGAGGTAGTTGATAAAAGTTAAATGTAGTACAATATGTAAGTAAATTATTGAAGTTCATACACATAGCTTGTGGTACTATTGACACGATGGACACTATTTTATTGGCAATGTTTGTACAGTTCTCATTGTTTTAGTTCTACAACAACACAGCAAATGTGACACTTTTGTTAAATGCGTGAAATCTGTGAATTGAAAAAAATATGGTTCATAAAACAAAGCCCTTCTGTGCTAAATCATAAATTTTCTACTGACCTACATACATGATATATATGAATGCACTAAAACTTGTTAATGTTTTATAACAAAGCTTCTTAAAACCCAGTAAGAGCCTACAACAGAGTATTACGTTTTTAGGAACTTTTCTGCAACTAAATAAAGGTTCATTTGTGGCATAAATCATTATACTGGCATAATTATGTGGCATTATTTCTGGTTAGTTTTCAATAAGACGGTTTCTAGTATATTAGATGTATTATATTCATTTGTCTTTAGTAACCTTTTTATTCTGATAAGTAAGTGCAGCACAGAAGCACATTTCAGATGTTACATGTTATCAAACACATTTTCAGTTACACCTAGAAGCAATTTAGAATAACAAATACACAAGCCAATCAGTTTCCTGGGGAATTAGCATGGTAATCAATAATTTGCAGATGTGTTGAATCCACAAAACATGCTGTGTGAGTCATTTCAAATAGTTTTCTTCAAGAATGGTGTTGTGCTATTTTCCTTCCTTTTACACGTCTTGTGTTCTTTTTCAGACACAATCAACTTTACATTAAAACAACAGTAAAAAAACCTATCAGTCTCTTTCTGATCTTGTGCACTAAACAATTGAATTGAAAATAAAGATGTATATTGAAAAGTATACGTTTGCAGTCCTGGAGCAGAGCTTTTCCATAGTGTCCAGGCTTGCAGGTCTGACACTGAGGTCCAGAAGTATTGTACAAACAGCGCAGACACTCTCCGGTAACAGCGTCACATGCCTTGGCATCACTTGGGTCAATGTTGTTGTTGCAGGAACACTTCTTGCATTTTGCACCCGGTAATAACAGGTTACCGAAGTAACCAGGCGCACATTTATCGCAGCGTAAGCCTATAAAATAAGTGCACAACTGTTTATCCTACAAATGCAAACAGTCTGTAATCCATCCATTATCATGTTTAATGGTTTCACCACCATTCAATCATATTAAGGGCCATGCACTAAACACCTGAACAGACTGACAGAGTTGCAGGACACACACACACACACACACACACACACACAAGACATGTCATGTTCAGTCATCAAGCGTGCATCAAATGCATGATGAGTCTAATCCTATAATAAAAACATGGTTTGTTTTTTCATTGTAAGACTGAACATATACAAAATCTAGCATTTTAAAATGGCAGAATTATATTCTATTATTAGACCTCACATTATTAATGAATTAATTTGGATGTGCTTTATAAATATACCTGAGATCTTGTAAGCCCATACCTTCATGCCCAGTTTCACATACACAGGTCAGGTATACTGAATTTGGGTCTTTATGGCAAGTGTGAGCAAAAAAACGTCCACTGCCCTTCAAATCCGGACAGCTGCATGGCTTACAAGGCTCCCTTGATGCAGGGTCGCCAAAGTATCCCTCCAGACACCTGCAGAACATAAAGACAACATATTCATTTCAATCTCTTTAGAAAATTCACATGTAAAACATGCTGAAATTAATTCTACTTTTGAATACAATCAGATCAGGTTTAGCATGAAAATTATTTTACCTTTCACAGTTTGGTCCAGTTGAATTATCCCTGCAATTTAAACAAACTCCAGTAGTCTGGTCACAAAGGTTAGCCAGCCCATTGCATTCACAACGCTTGCAATTTGGAAAACCATAAAATCCCAGCAGACACTGGTTACATTGTCTTCCTGCAAACTGATTATGACATGGGCACTGTCCAGTGATGGAGTCGCAGTAATCATCCTTGGAGCCAGATGGATCACAGTCACAGGCTAAAAACAAAGTTTAAGTCGTTAATACATATGGAATGCAAGAATTTACACATTTATACAAACCTCTGGGTTTTCAAAAACTAAGCATTTATACATTTCTGAAAGACTAATACCCCCCCACCCCACCCCCATGATTTAGGGATATAATACACTACTTACGGAAGCAGCCATCTGAACCAAACCCATAAGTGAGAGGTGCACAAGAATCACAGCAGCGACCAACCACATTTGGTTTGCAGTCACATTGTCCTCCAATTTTTTTGCAAACTGAGCTGAGCGACCCCTCAGAATTGCATCTACAAGCTGAAAGACAAGACACAGACAACTAAAGTACATTTCCAACGAGGGGATGACGACGGACGGACTGCTGGATACTTTCCAGCAGGTTAGTCCAGTAAGTAATGTTGTATATGCATCTTTTTATGCTGAGGATGCATAAATATACTCAATAAATACTGACTGATTATGCTGATTACATTATTGTTTGTAGTGTGGTTGATGGTTTGTGTGTAGTTCCCACACAAATTGTCTCAGTATTGGTTTAGTTAACATAAAGCTATAAACAAAACTAAACACTTAACAACCAATAGAGTTCACATTTACAAACAAAAGTAAAACAATTCTGCAAAGGACCTTCAAATCATTATTGAGATCAGGTGATAATTAAATTAAAAAATACATTACATACATACAAACACAGCTGTGCTTGTGATGTAATTAAGAAAAAACATTAGTAAACATTTAGAAAAGGTAATTTTGAGTGGGTGTTTAATAGCTATATAGATATATAATATCTATATCTAGAGAGAAGAGTAGAGTAGAGAATACTTTATTCATCCCTAATGGGAAATTTCCTTGTTGCAGCAGCAAATACACATACAATGTA
>JAOUQU010347254.1:0-12562 GCA_028566735.1 Ammoglanis amapaensis
AAAGTCCCAGAAGTCCTTTGACGAGACGCAGCGTTTTTCTTTTCTGCGACTAATCGACCAATGGAATTTGTCCGACTCGTAATTTTTTTTTGGTCGACCAACGAATAATCGATTAATCGCGGTCAGCCCTACTACGCACAAGTATAAATCAGCCTTTGGGGTTAAACTAAACTCGCAGGATGATTTGCTTCTTTAAATAAGTGCAGATTTCATCATTTTTTTTAAAGAAAAATGCCACATTTCATGAGTTCTTTAAGAACTCTTGTGAGAAATAGTTGCAACTTCAGCCATAAATGATTTGTTGATGATTGTGAGACAGGGTTAATCATCTAACTGGAGCTGAATCTTAATACTAAAACATATACAAGTTTGATAAAGCGCATTTTCTTCAGTACCAATGAGCCATGTCAAACAACAAGTGGCACTGATTTAAAGAGCACATTGTTTTAGTTCTTAATTATTTTGTGTTAACAATTTATTGTTAAGACTGTTATTAGAAGCTTCGTGTAGCTTTTTTTTGCGTCAGTGTCTTGGTGATATCAGCATGTCTACATATTTCTGGCTAGAACGTTCGGCTGCTCTTCGCTTAAGTATTTTTTGCAGAATCCGCTTATGTGTGTTGTGTTTATTTATGAGGTGACTTAGCATTTGGGCTGCAGTCGGACATGTTTACAGAGGACAGGCCTTCTTCTCCTCCGCTACAGCCTGTTCCCGGCTCTGTTTGTTTAAACTCGGCTGCCTTTATTTATTCTCACATGTCACACTCCCACCCGCAGCCTAGAGATGGTGGCAATATGCTGGTGAGATCACACTTTAAAGCTGCAACATGGTATTCGCTTAGCCGTGATAGCGGTACGTCACTGAGCATGGAGCTAACTTTTAAATCCATGTATAAAATTAAAGTAATGCAAATTTCTGGTCCCACTTCAATCATATTACTTTATACTTGTTTTTATTATAACTACCATTATTACCTTTTACATTCGTTCCAGGAATTAAAATTCTACAAAAACATTATTTAACTTCATGAATTTAAACTTGATAGCCAATTTTTCTTAGAAAACTTGGCTTTACATACAAGTATTAAAAGTGCACTTGGTTCAGATAAAATTTGAGACACAGCCGCTGTAAAATTAGGGACTTGTTCTGAATCAGGATACCATTAATGCTAATTAGCTAATAATGCTAGCTAGCATTAAAACACAGCTACGAACGTGATGTTGTGTAGTACATGTCATGTAGTTGGTAGACCCATTGTCCTGCAATTCAATTTCATTTTATATTGGTCTAATGATCAGTAAATCAGAACAAAAACAAAGCTGTAAGCCTATTTTGTTTACATGTTTATGTGTTTGTTTAGGCTACAGTTAACGATCAATCATTCAATTACTATTTGCGCAGGATGGATTAATGTATGATCTTTTTTGTTTTATTAAGTTTGCAGTTGTAGGATGACTCGTATTTATCACGTCACCAGCAGAGGGCGCTAATGAGTTAATGTTGCTGGTTCTCTCAGGCGGACATTTTCACTCGCCTTCCTTTGCTCTTGGCGGGAAAAGCACAAACACGTCAGAGAAAAAGATGATTTAGTCAGAAATAATTCGTGTTTAAGTCGTGATTTATGGCTATAACATGGATTGTTGGTTAAACATTGACATATTTCAGTCATGGGTCAAGATATGAGACCAAAATACCTGATTACAGGCAGCATTCTTAAACCTGAATGAAAACCTGAATGATTAAAATGTAAGCGTAGATAATGGGCCAGTATTCATAAAAATATATTTTTAATTTTTTAAAGAATTTATAATAAAAATCGAATAAAATGCTATTCAACCAGTGTCTTTTCTGATTAACAATTTCTTGTTATGACTGTTACCAGCTTCAGTTATGACCCTTTTACCTTTTGCTTCGGAGTATTGGTGATTTAAAATAATTATATTTTTGGTAATTTTAATAGATGACATTCTTTCTCAGATGTTTTATCAGCTCAGCAAGGTTAAATATTAATAAGATACTGATGTAATTCATTAAAAAAAGCTAAATGGCTAATGCTTTCTTGCATCTTACAAGCCGTTGTTTTCATTAGTAAACAAGCAAGCCGTCTTTCTCCTCACTAAAGAATCAATTATTCGTGGATGGCCAACCAGAACAACACTGCACATGTATTAAAGTAATAAAAAGGGCTGCTTTAATTTGGTAATGGTTTTGTAATTGATGTTGGCCATCTAGTCAGAGCAGATCAGGTCTGTTAGCTTTTATAGCTCCATCGCCGGACTGGAGTGGACTATAATTAAGAGCGGTTAATGTCCTAATGCATCAGAATCAACAATGTGCAAATATACACCCATGAGAGAGAAAGACAAAGAGACGATCATCGCACTAATGAAATTGTGGTACTTATGTCTCTCCTTGTGTTGTGTACTTCTGTATGAAGTTTAAAATTGTGATTGGATTTTAATTGCTGTCTTGAATGGTTTGAATATTAGTGCTGCCACTGTTGGACTATTGCGCATGGCCCTTATCCTACTTGTATATAGGGGTGTGTATGTATATATGACGTATGTATGATACTGCTGCAATTATGACCTCTGCTGGCTGATTTAGGACAGCTACACAGTGACGTGGAATAATGGAGATCAGTGTCTAATATGGATCTGTCAGGCGGGTGTTGATCGCAGCTCGTCCTGGTCACCAGTGAAGGTCTGTAATGTAATATATAAACATATTATTATGCAGGAAGACTTTAAACAAATTATTATATGTACTATTAATCATCAATGAGTAAACCAAAACTCCCAGTTCCCGAACCTACAGATTCACAGCATTACAAATAACAGCAATTCCAGAATTATCATTGAATCCTTCATACAATAACATATAAGACCAACATATTACTTACAAATCCAAAGAATTCGATTAAACCTACACGCAGGTGTGTTGTTTCTACTGAGGCTTTTTGATATCCGGTGCAGATATGTAGAGGCATGCAGACGGGTTTTAGCGAGGATCAGCCCGGCGGCGTCCTCAGTGCATATCATCCAGGCGGGATTTAGGAACTGTAACCCGGTGGTTACCAATCATATCCACCCCGGTACTGATCACCTGCCAATGGAAGTGGAGTTGTGTTTGAACTGGGAGACGGGTTATTTTCTGACCAGGTGTCGCTGTCTTATGTTCATCTAATGACTGTTTTATCGTGACTGGCTTTGTATGAGGTCTAACAGCTGTCAACAGCCCAGAGAATTTCCTTTTAAGGTGATTTATAACAGTACTAGTGAGTACAACCCTGTAGGATATTCGACACATTAAGGACCTTACATCTGACAGTAAGTTAAAAGTTTCTGTCAAAATTAGGGATGTAGTGATTTACTATGAATCAATTTACTATGAATCAGCAACGGATTAATTATTCTTTAGTTCCAATCCAATTCCAGTGAATCGATATTCACTTTAAACAACTTAAGCTTCATTCGAAATTAGCATCAGTAATAAAAATGCATTTATTATTCACAAAAAATAAGTATTTTACTTTTTAAAAAAGTTTTTAGAGGGAGTCTGTAAATAAAAGGAAACGTGATCTTATTGTGCGTCATCTATAGAGTACTTATATGGTTAAATGTAAAAAAAAAAAAACTTATTTAATACGTAGTTCATGAGTGTGTGAATTGTTGGCCTCTGTCTGGAGTAATTTTCCTTCATGTATGTGGGCGCTTCACATGCTCATTATGTTCACTTATCTCCTGTGACAGAGTCGATCCTCACCCACACACACACATGCCTGAATGAATGGGTGTGTGCTTGTGTAATCGTCTAAAGCCACATCAAGTGTTTCCTGACCCTCCGATCAGCCTTTCGGTCAGAGGTCAACTGCCTGCTGACCGCGGAAGGTCAAGAAGTTCGCCAGAACTTGGTATTGGGGATAATGTGGCCGTGTATACAAACGTGTCTGGTGGAATAAGACGATTGGTGTGTCATAGCTCGAGTCCCTGAGAATGTTTTTCTTACGTACTCTCATATAAATACAGTACAAGTGCCTCATGTTCACGGTATAATGAGCCACGCTAGCAATCCGATGCCAGTTCGCTTAGTAATCAGTGAGTCGAAATGTCAAAAAGTCCAAACTAAAGTTTAGTTTTTTTTGTATTTGACATTTGTTTACATGTTTAAGGCTTAATATTCAAGCATTAAGTTTGGCTTTGCTGTGTGCTGTAGCTTCCATTCTTTTCCATTTAATTTATGAGATTTTTCTTTATATCTGTCATGAATTGTGACGCGTTTCATTAAAAATCAAAATAGTTTATATTAAAGAGTTTTGATTTAAAAGGTCAGTAAAATAAACACTCCCCACATTTTCCTAGGATTTAGAACGACTTCAGTTAAGTGTCATTAGATCAGGAGAGTTTTGTCCACAAGCTTGGATGCCGTTGGTATGGCATTAAATACAGGGGTCTAAATGTGGAATGTGGTGTGTCTGTGTTGGTGGTCGGCGATGTTTGTCGATGTCTTACGTTTAGGCAGCATTGTCGTCTGACAGCATGGAGGTCCTGGGACCTTTCTGCATGGAGTTTGCATGTCTGTATTGGTTTCCTACATGTGCACAGTCCAACATAAAGCCAGACTAGTAGTCGCCACTGAATTCTCTAAAAAGTGAAAAGTCGAAGTCGGTACAATCTAACATCTTTCATGATAATGAACTGTAACTGTTAATTAAATAAAAAAGAAAGCCGGAGCTGAAACGCTTGACTAAAACTCCATCTGAAGAGCTAAATAAATACACTTGGGTTGGCCGGATTGCACAGAATATGTAGGTTTCAACCATCAGAACAGACATTTGCCTTCTTTTTTCTTTTATTTGCTTTGATCGAGATCTTCAACGTCGAAAAGCCAGTTTGTCTTTCTCACCCACAACACTGGGTCGTGTTGTTTGTCTTCCTCTGTGGATGAACGAGTTCTTTAAGCTCCGGATCACCCCAGATCCTATTCATGAAGAAACGTGAACGCAGACGGCGGGCTCACATGCAGCGAGGAAATATTTCAGTCTGACAGCTGGACATGTTGATGGGTCTTGTGTCCACAAGGGTTTGATCTTGTAAAGAGTGGAATCTGATTATACATACTTTAAACCCAACACCAGGAAACACAGGGGTGACTCTACACCCCATTACCCATCTGTCAAGGGTGTTTGCAATAGTGTTTAAGTTTACAGTGGGAATAATTTCTATGTTACATGAAGATGAGCATTCCTGTAGGCTTGAACAGGCAAAATCCTACAAGGAACGCATTTTAAAGCACAGATTTGGCAACCGGCTGAACCGAGCCCCCTTTGTTTACGTGTTTGTGTGTGGCCATTTGGTCGGTGCTGACGGAGCCACGGTGACACCTCTTCAAAGCTAAACATAGCAACCTGAGCGGGGCCGAGTGTAATCAGAGACAGAGAGGCTTTGTGTTCGTTTCCGAAGCTTACCATATGTTCGAGGGGTCCGGAGAAGGCGGTTCAAAAACGATACACAGCAGTCTGTTCTCACGTATCCAATTAAAATCAATATGTACAGCAGTGTGTGCAGTCTGACCTAAATGCCAAAAAAGGGTTTCTTTTACTGTATTGTTTTTTGTTTTTAGAGTGTAGTTTTAGTAACTGCAGGATTCTTTATTTGTCTAACAAAATAAAAAATAGAAAAAACACATACACAGAGTGGATGGAACCATAGGCGGCACGAGCCATTTTAAACAACCGGGGTTTAGCCCGATTGTCCCGGACCTTGCTCGCCTCAGTGTAAAATATATTTGCCCATTACCAGCAGAGTTGTAATCTCAGTTTCAAGTCAACAGAAAGTCTAAACAAATTAGTACACATGCAAAACTTAATAGTTGCTGATTAATTATAATTATTGCTTCCTAAAAAGTGTCAGCGAGCCAATGTAAGCGATATTGGCACAGAACTTGCATTACTTATCTTACCGCGTCTTCGACTTGGCATTTATTTTACTTCACCATGTTTCTTTCTGCCACCATGCCTTCCAAGTAATATCATATTAATAAAATGTTAGTTAATTAATTGATATAAAAGTGTTTTTGGTGTGCAGTGGGAAGTACTTCACCGGGGACACCTATAATATAATTAAATATTATAATTATAGTTTAATCTTATTCTTTTTCATTTAAGATCATTTATGAACTGTGTGTATGGGTTTTATTTTACTTATTCTTATTTAAATCGTTTATTTACTTCAGTTTTTACTTATTGGATGTATAAACACGGTTGGTTTATTGTGCAAAGACAAATAAGGCATTATATTTTTATTGTTGTTGCTGTTATTATTATTATTTATTATTATTACTGGTCAGCTAATTTTCCAAACTTGAACTTAGTCGAACATTTCGATGGTCTCAAGGTCTCATCCCGTAACCACCATAGTCAGCATGGCTCCAGATTTATACGACGCCCTACCAGGACCTTACAGAGTCACTCCAATCACACAAGCCATTACTCTGGCTGGTCAAAGTGAAATGACTTGACATTGTGTCAGGGGTTCTAGATTAGAGATCATTAGACCCGAGGTAAGGAGTTTTATTTTCCTTTCTTCCTTCCTGCTTACACGGTTTGGGGTATCCGCCTCACGTATTACACCACGAAGAGTTCCTGTTGCTAGGAGAGGAGGCGCACCATTCCCTTCCATTGGTCACCAAGACGCTTTTGTTTGTCCAATAAAAAATCTGTATCAGTTTAGGAAAGCGCTGGATATCCAGCTGATAAGTGGAATCTCTGGAGCAAAGGTTCGTCTGTTGGAAAGCGTGCTATCTAGCCGGCGCTTTGTTTGCACAGGTTCGGACGGGTGAGGTCACATGGTACGGAATGTGATTTTCCACATTCCTCTGTGCTTAGGCGTGCGTATTAAATATTCATGCTGATAATGGTTATCTATTACCTGAGCTACTTTATTCGAGAGATTGCCAGGGTACCTGGGGGAGCGGGGGGTTTTAGAATGAAAAGTGCTAATCATGGATTATTTTAACTCTCAGCTAAATATATTTACACAAAACCGTGGCTTAGTGGTTAAGGAACTGGGCTTGAACCTGGGTCATTGGTTCAAGCTTCACTACAAGCAAGTGCCCCCTGTTGGGCCCCCGAGCAAAAGCCCTTAACCCTCAAATGCTCGAAATTGAACGGTGTTCCATTGTAATTGTAAGTCGCTTTAGCATAAAGGCGTCTGGTAAATACTGTAAATATAGATGATAAAGTGCATAGTGGTGAATAAGGACAGCGCCCTCTGCTGTTTAGTGAATATCAGTTCATGTAACATCAGCATTGATTTAAATCCCAAATGGATTGAATCGATTCGTTATATCTGTAAAGTTTATTCCAATTTTTTTTTATTTCTATCATGTACGTATCTGAATAAATCTGATCTGTCTTGGACACCTGCGGGTGTTCACGGGCGTTTCCTGCGCGGCCGAACTCTGTCGGCTCGGCGTCGTGGTGGCGCCTGGCTCAGATCTGCTTCTCCCGGGGACAGTGCAGATATTGTCGCTTCCTCGCTGAATGAATCCTCCTCTCCTTACCCCCCCATACCCCCCCCCCCCCTCAACAGGACACAGCGACGTCCTCACATAAAAGCCACATTTGTTTTGCCCCTTGTGCCGTCGTTCGGCGGCTACTGTTAATACCCATCACAAATCTGCTTATTTTCAGATTCCTTTTTGCGCCGCCACACAAAGAGGACGTAGAACCACGGAGCCTGGAGCCTGGAGAGGCGGGTCGTGGTGAGACTCGCTCGGCTGACAATGGCGGCAGTGTGTGGCTGCGGCGTGATTGATAAGGATAAGGATCATGTTCTGCCGGAGAGGGGCGGGGCCTGTGTCTGTCATGGAGGACTCAAGGTTAGAATCCGGCCTCATCGCTCAGACACTGCCATTTGCAGAAGGTCACGGTTCCGGTTCAAGACACCAGAGTATACCGAGCCACCCATGATGCCCACGTTTTATATATAACCCTGGGGTGCGATCTGTCTATAGGTGCATTAATATTCTGCATGTTCATGCTACTGATGCTATAATGCTCCCTAGATGCCTTATCTTATTTACTAAGTTAAAAATAAATGTTTATAGTCTCAGATCATAAAGACTAAACATGGCGACTGATGCTGTGTTAAGTAGTGGGTTGCTAGTACTCGTGTTTTCGACTGGACAGTCCAATCATCTGGTCTGTATATTGGATCGGGGTACAAGCGTGAGACTCGGTGACACAACACGACTCCCCCTGCTGGAGCGTCTGTGCCAGTGCTGGTGATTCTGATTCAGTAAAACGAACCGGTTCAAATTGATTCCTCGGAATCAGTCGCTCATCGTCTGGCTCGTTTCTCTTGACACGCCATCTAGAGGTTGATATGTATGCAGCATTTTCTGCTCATTTTTAATGCCGATATATAATAAATACATATTAAACTTGTGAATAATGCGTTTGGATGTAAAGTCGGTTACAAAATAAGGTTTCAGTCAGGCAGTCTCTGCACCTCATCAGCAATATTTCTTATGCATCGTGTGGTTTATATTTTCTTTTCATAATAATAACTTTATTCCTACCGGTTCGTCCGTCGACCAGAACTTGTTACGACAGTTTAGCTGTTTCGATCGTCGTCCTCTGGTCTTTTAACAGGTAAGATCTTGGTCATGCGTGGCTGACAGTAATGAGATCGGTGCAACACGAGCACACTCCAGGTTTCAAAAGCATTAAAGTTATATCATCATATAAGTACTTCATTCAGCTCAGTAAATCTTCAGCGCCGGAGCGAAGAGAGATTGATAATTGACATGCGACCCTCTTCAGTCTTTTCATTCATCGTCTTACAGTCCAGGAGTCGAGACTCCCTGTTGCTATACGACAGGATAGACTGACTGTGATGTAAGAGATAAGCAAACACACTGACATTGTGAATCTGGTGGTAAAAGCTTTACATTAATATTGTGAAACGAAATAAAACAGTATCGAGTGTTACCGGTGCTCAATCCTATTTAGGGTCGTGGTGGGACACACGCAGGGTGAATAAACCACACACCTGTTGCAGGCTAATAACAAACACACACACACACACACACACACATACACAGAGGACAATTTCAGTATCTTTAATTAACCTCACTGCATGTCTATGGACTGTAAAAGGAAACCAGAGTATCCGGAAACCAATAATTCGTAATAGGATCAAGCTTAGATAAACTTGATAACTAGATCATGGATGGATGGCGTATTTAGTCGCCAACGCAACGCTGCTTTTACATCATCACATGAAAATCTTCTTTCCTTTAAAGCTTCGCTTGATCGCCAGACTGGAAGAGCTGGAAACCAGATTGTATACACGACTGGTATACCTCCAGCGGATTATTACGGCGACGGGGTCATGGGCGGCCGAAGCTCATTGATGCTCTCCAGACTTAAACTGAGTTCAGATAGTTTCATATTTTATTATGAAACATTATGTGCTGGATATAATGGGTGCATTCATACACCGCACAGTTTTTCTAATCCACGGAAAGATAATCGGCGCCGCTCCGGAGCTCTTTCGCAGTCGTTTATGCAGGACGTCCAATTAGTTCTGTCGGAAAAGCGGTGTGCATACCGAGGTGTAATCAGAAGGACTCTGGGCTCCGTCCAGGCCAGCTTTGCCCTCGTTGACCAACCTTTTGATTGGCTTCCTGTCTGGCCGAGGCTGATACTGAATCCTTACTAAGCACCTTTATTTAAAAACCAGACAGACCAGATAACTTCTGTCTCTGTTATCTTTCTCTACTGGCTTCATGGATCGGCCTCATGGGCCGCCAATTAGAAAAACCTGCCAACGTCTGCGGTTTAAAAAACAAACAAACAAACAAAAAAACGATGTTATGTCTTGGGGAGAGAGATTCTTTAGAATGCACTGGTGCCCACACATCCTGCATATAATGTTATATATTATATACGTTCATTTTTTATGATTATCATTATTTATCTACCTGGAAAAAAAAGACATGACATCAAAATGATTCATTTATTTTAATATTTCATTTATTGGTGTTGAGTGGTTAGCATTGTCGTTCGTCATTGCCAGGTTCAATGTTCTGTGTGGATTTACTCCGGGTCCTCCGGTTACCTCCTACAGTCCAAAGACATGCAGTCAGGTTAGTTAACGGTGCTGAAATCGTCCGGTGCGTGGGTGCTCGAGTGTTTCTCTGTACCCTGCAACGGTTCGGCGTAACCCAGAGTGGTGTTTAGTGTATTTGTCCGATGTGTGAATTAAGCAGCCTTAGTTAAAAGAACCATGCGATTAACCAGGCTGCATGTTTTTGGACTGTGTAAGAACATCTGAACGTTACACTGGAAGATCCTGGGTTTAATTCACTGGCGTAATTTACACGGGGGTTAGGGGGGTTATGACCCCCCAATAATTTGATCCAGTCATTGTAACCCCCCCAATAAAAGGACATCATTTCAGCATAACCCCCCCCCCCCCAATGTTAGACCTAAAGTTACGCCCTTGTCGCAGTTAACACTTACCTGTTCCAGAACATCCTTACCCTTGTGTTTATAAGGTGGCAGTGAAGGCAGTGTGTGTGAGTGTACGTTCTATCTTTTGCACAATAGACCAGGACACACAGCTGCACCAACCATATACATTGTGCATTTAGAAAAAAGAATCTGTGTGTGTGTGTGTGTGTGTGTGTGTGTGTGACACATGTGAAAGGTCGATGACCCCATCTGTAGACTGCAAATTGCACTATTATGTATTTCACCCCCTTCCCCCCCCCACACACACGCTCTATAGATGAGGTTTTCCGATTAATCCCAAATGTGTCGGTAAAGGTGAGGGTAAGGAGAAAAAACAGGAACTTAAGGAAGGTCAAAAGTGTCGTTGATCCCTTCCCCAAACTGTTGCCATGGATTTGATGTGTGTGGCTGAAAACCCTGAACATCGTAAGTGTAGGTGGAGTGATGGAGGAACGAGGAACGGGGAGATTGTACTAGTTTTACTAGGGCAGTAATGGCATAGTGTTTAAGGTAATGGGCTAAAGAACAGTACCACCAAGTTGCCACTGTTGGGCCCTTTTCGATAGGCCCTTAAGCCTCATTAGCTCAAAATGTTGTATAGTAATTTTTTGTCGCCTGGGTCTTACAATTTACATTCACATTTTTATCAAATCAGTTCTACCGTCAAATCTTCAATGATTAAGTTTAGAACCTCAATTTACATTCAAAATTGACTGGAGTCCAGCGCTCTTGTCGGTTGAGTACGGATGAGAACGACCCCGCACCCCCACGGGCTTGTAATAAATCTGTTCCGAATCCACTGGCGTCCCAGTCCCAGGCGAGTCGCCATGGTAACGGTGGTCCCGGGTTCCCTTGTCGGCGCTCATTAGCATTCCGGAGCCCTCACGCTTGTCCATCTTTTGGAGGAACAAAGAAAAAGCCTGTTTGCGGGAACCGGGAAGTGAACAAAACAAACCCGGTGGGGCGCTGGCGCAGAGTCACACCATTCAGATTCTTCATCGCACTGAAGTGCAGCAAGGACAAAAACGCCTGGTGATGCCACTGAGACCGCACGGTCACACACAACAGCGAGGTACTTACAATGAGGTTACTACAACAATGTCCCAGGAGTTAGGTTTCTATATTAAAACTGAGATTGAGATCAATACAATAGAGGTACTAAGAATTTCTATATTTAGATACTTACAATGAGGTTTCTACAGAGAGTGAGGTTTCGATATTCAAATACTTACAGCATGGTACAATTAGGTCATTGCGGCGAGGCACTGAGAGTGAGGATGCCAGTAACAGTAAGGTTTCTATATTGAGGTACTTACAGTGAGGTTACTACAGTGAGGTACTGAGAGTGATGTTTTTATAGTGAGGCAATAAAAGAGATGTTTCTGTATTAAAGTTCCTACAATGAGATTACTTCATCGATTGAAAGCAAGGTTTTAATACTGGAGTAATTATGGTAAGATTACTTCAGCGAGGCACTGAACGTGAGGTTTCTATACTGAGGTATTTCAGTGAGAAAGATGCAGCGAAGCTCTGAGAATGAGGATTCTACATTGAAGAAAATACATTAGGACACAGTGAGAGGTGCTTAAAGTGAGGTTTCTACAGCAAGGCGCTCAGAGTGGGGTATCTATATTGAGGTACTAACAAGGCAAGGGAAGTTAATTTGTAAAGCACCTTTCATACAAAGTGGCCATTTAAAGTGCTTCACAAAGGAAAAAGTATTAAAACATTTACAATCGTTTAAACATTCCCAAGATCTCTAATCTCATAGTCTTGTTTTAAACAACGTTACAAATAAAAGCTTTAAAGGTTTAAAATCATCCTGTAAGCGTGAATGCAAAAATCTAGAGCTCAATCGTCTGCCCCCTCAAAAAAAAGAAAAGTTTTAACCTTGACGTAAACGTTTTCTGTCTTTAAAGAAAGTCTGAGATCTTCTGGCAGTTTTGTTCCAGTTCTGTGCAGCTTAGCAACTAAATGCTGCATCACCATGTTTAGTTTGGACTCTGGGCTCGATTAGCTGAGTCCAGGGATCTAAGAGAT
>JAOUQU010347363.1:0-12561 GCA_028566735.1 Ammoglanis amapaensis
TGCTCCTATCCAGGGTTCCCCTCGGCAGGCATTCCCCACAGCAACTCCTACGACATTACATTGTTTCTGCTGTGACTCTGTTCAATAAAACTTCCAGCTGTTCTGCATCTACGTCTCCTGAACTTTCTTCCTATAACCGGATTCGTGACATATATATATATATATATATATATATAAATATATATATATATCACATACTCACTAATTCTCTCACTGATAAGCCCTAATTCACTCAAGATTAAATAATAACCTAAATATTACCAGGAATGCTGAATTTGATTTCTGGGTACCGTGATTCATGGGCTTTCTGTTTCGAAGTTGTGGAGTCTCCTGCACCCAGTATTATTACAGTCTAACTGAAAGCGAAAGTAAATGGGTAACATAGGACATTAGTGTCAACCATTGTCATCAAACCTGAGTGATAGGAGAAGCAGAACAAGGGCAACCCATCATCCCCGATTACCAGACATTTCTATTAAATTTCTAGGTCATTTCAAAAAATTACCTTCGAAATTTGGGCTAGAAAGCCCCGGTCCCAGTAAAGCGAATTCAAAGGCTGGCTGAAGCATGTGATGCCAGGAATCTTACTGGAATGAAAGCACCAGACTGCCCGGATCCCAGACCTCCAGGACCAGCTTTTACGTTCTACACAACCATTTGGTAGAGCACATTTTGAATCTTATTTAAAAAGTTGTTGAATCTAACTCAATCTGATAGTGCCATATCTACCATCATTTATCCAAAGTATGTTATGGCAAAAAAAAATCCACTAAGAGTCACTGCATCTGAATAGTATACCGTTTCAGTTCTATTCCATAAACGGAAGTCTGCAATCAGGAAAACACGCAACACATTTGGATGTTTTCTGGACAAATATTCTAATAAAATACTAAAAAGTCACAAGGAAAAAAAGACTTATAATGTCATTGCACTTTTGTTTATATATTTTTTTTATTTTCAGTTCTTGTTGTGATTTTACCATCACAGTCGAGGCGTATATTTTGAAAACTGGAGGACCTATCTTAAAGGACCATGGTGTAATCGAAAACATTATTCCACACTTTTATAGGATCAATGGATAATAAGATAACAAAACACAGAAATGCCTATGAGCCCATATTTCAATCTGTAATTCGAATCTGTGAAATGTATTGGTTAAAAGAAATATTGCAAGAGCAAGGTGAGTGAGTTCCATTTGGGCCAATAAAGCCTGTATAATTAAAAAAACACATTAATGAATCAGCAACATAATGATAAACAGAACAAAATGTTTGTTATGCAATCGTTAAGAGTTAAAATCAGTAATAATTCTCAAAAAGATAAAACAGAATGTTCATGCTGGAATAGTTTGCTCAAAAACCATTAAACAAAAAAACATTATTACTGATAAAGGGGGTTCAGATATGAATTCTGAATGTTGAATAATTTATGTGGTAAATAAAAAACTGGCTTGTAATTTTGTTAGACAGAATGTGTTTGATAATTATCATAATTATTAACATAATTTAAAGAAGATAAATAGCCATTTTGTTTTAGAGTTTGTTTGTAAATTTTATTCTTTCAAATAGTTTCTAACCCGCAGATGCACTAATTCAATCCAAAATGATTAACACAAATATATGAGACAAAATACAATGCAAGGTATGACAAACAAAACCTTGTATTGTATTATGAATTGAGTGCTCCATTTCCTTAACACAATAAATCAATGTGTTTTTCAATAAGGCTTATTGTTTTGTAGTGAAAAGATAATACATAGGTATTACATGTTTTTTTACATTGAAATTTAAGAGTGAAGTTTGTGTGTGTGGGTTCCGTATTTGCCCCCATGACCTTTACACAGAAATGAACAAAGCTATCTTTATCTTTCAGTAAAATGGCAATTGAAGTGTTTTGTGGACTACATCAATAGCTATTGTTGCAGTTTGGAGTGGAGCATGTAGTCAATAACTGCTGGAGAGATATTCACATATTGGTGTAACGCTGGAACAAAGGCATAAAAGGTCCTCATGCTCATGTTCCAGCATCAATGAAATCAGAGGCATTTAACCACAGTCACCTCAGATTGAAATATTTGTTTAGGGAAGCATTGGGGTAATTCTCTGATTATTTTGACATGCAGAGAAATCACATGAGCCCCATGCCTGCATCTGGAGATGCTGCTTCGGGCAGGGTTTGGTTCTAGACCCCATGCTGTGGACTGACCTAATGGAATCTGAAATTAATTATATAGTTCATTTAGCTCAGGCTGAGGGATAATTTAGGACACTGACCCTTTTAAGTGACCTCTTCTCCCCTTTCACTCGTAAATAATTAGATGCATTTGTTGTACATAATTCGGGGTAGGACAGAATTCTGTGCACTTACTCAGTGGGGATCATTTCACACCAGAAAGCACAGGGAGTCGTGGAGAATCGCTTTGGAACATCAGTGGCGCTGCGAGTACTGGGTGAGAAAAGCCTGATAGGTTACCCCTCCTCTCTAGATCTTTCTGTTCTTCCTCTTTCAATCGCTGCCAATCTGCCGAGTCAGACAGACCTGTGGCTGCACTTCAGTGCTCGACTTCAGCAACATCAGACTGAGCCGCATCCTCAACGGAAAGAAACAATGAAGGTCAGTGAACCCCTTTTTTTCTTTTCATGTGTTTGAGATAATTGGAACTAAAAGTAAGAATATAATGTTAAAGCAGTTATTTAATTATTCTGTCATGATTTCTATAACATTACTGGCAGGCAAGTTGCAGAATTAAGCAAATTATTGTGGAAAACAAATTATTTTACCCTTTTCTGTTAGGGTGGACCAAAGAAAATAAATCTTTATTTTAAATATCATGGATACTAACAGTATCACTCCTTATAGTTATTGGGCAAACAACATATTCTCACAATATATATTTTAATTTACATGCTGCATATATTATATAATGTGAGTTATATAATGTATATATGCAAATCGACACCAATATGTTTCACATAATAAACATATTGTGTAGTATTCTGTATGCACTTAATATAACACATATTTTATTGTGTACCACTGCTTATATTTGCAGATATACAACTGTCACTGAATATTGTACTTACTTTCTATATAATAGTTTGTCAATTTTGCACGCTTATTGTTCCTGTACAGGTTGTAAATTTGTTTGTCTACTCGAATTGTACTAAAGAGGACTCATCAGCTGGAACAAAATTATTTGCGTGTACTCTTATACTTGGCCAGGAAACCTGAAAAACCTAATGTTGGAGCTATTTTCATAATTATTTTCCTTTTTCGTCTTCTTATTATTATTAATAATGTTAGCAGTAGTAGTAGTCGTGTTAATATTGGTATTATAATATGTTTATTTAATAAATTTCCCCAGTTTTCCAACAATTTAAGGTTACTACCAGGTCATGTTCAATTGATAAGAAATTTACTCTAGCAAGCCCATCTCTCTTTAGGAAGTCAGCTACCTATATGGACACAGAGAGCATATCACAGCTCTGTAAGATTTTAATCCAGAAGGTAGTACACTTTCTGATAAAATTTTTGGGGGGGCTTTTGCTATTGTCATCATTTCATTTTTAATTTACTACCTCATCAGATGTATTTGCTAGTAATTATATGTGCTACCTCGACCCTGTCTGTGAACCCCATTGTTTTCATGATGCAATTTGGCTATTGACCCAGAACATATCATACCCAAAAATCATTAACAGTTCTGATGTATTAAACAATCATGTGCTGTAAGTGTCTGTGAATAACTGGAACAGCAATTTCTATTGTATCCTCTCCTCTATAATTTATTTAACTCCCATAATCAACACAGTTTTCCACTCTTTTCTGTTCTGTATTTATTTCTACCTCTGTGTCTGTAGTGGCTGGTGGTGGGTTTTCACTGGGCACTCTTTGTGAGTGTGTGTTTAGCACGGATGGTGAGTGCGAATTGTGGCACAGACTGCGCCTACTGTTCACTGAACCTGCGCCTTCAACAAATTCATCTCAACTCTATAGTAAGTCTATACTGATCCTGTGTCTTTTTAATACTCGAATACTTGAATGGTAATCTTTTTATTCAATTATCTCTGATGGTTAGACTGGTTTTAAAGCTATACTTGTTCTTATAGCAATAATTGTGGCATGGTTTTATGTATGTGTTTAAAATTTCTCGAGTTGTGTAATAGTATTGCTATGTGGTGTAAAATGTATGAGGGTGTATGATTTGAATGGAATGCAAAAGTCTCACTAAAATTTTCAGTCTTATTTACAACCTTTTTTTCACAATCTAGTAATTTCTAATACTGTGTAGCAAATTTACTCTCAGGAAGATCTGACCAAGAAAAGCTGGATCACAATCTGTAGCTGCTTTTTATCACCTTCCAGTTTTGGGTTCCTACACAGAACCATTTCACATATATGTAGGCACAATGTGATCCCCCGCTCCGGTTCCGGGTCATAGATTTCCAATTTATGTGGTTACTTTGCCAGCTCAGTGGCTTTCCTGAAATTTAAACTTGCTAGTTTTAATAGTTAATAGCACCGAATAGTTTTTGGACCACATTTATATAAAAAACTAAACAAAAAACGAACATTGTTCCTTAGCTTGAACATTGTGTAAAATATTGTTAGCCCGGATAAATTCTCAGAAAGCTTTGCTCAGCACACCAGGCTTCTAGCTGACTCATTAAACACAGCAAGACTAACAGGATGTTGGTTATTAAAAAATGTATTTATGTCATCAGTTACAACAGGTCTGCTTGAACATTAAATAAAGGTCAGAAAGCCTAACCTCATGCCTTTGTAGATGCTCATCTAGTCTGTTGGATACCAATATATATTTTTACTCTCTTGGTGCAATGCAAGAATACACCATGGAAATGACAACAACCCATCGTGGAACCTAGGCAACATCCTAAATTCCAGACATAATGATGATGATTATTGTTATTATTACATATGGGGAGTGAAGACCCATGTGGTCTGATTCAGCAGATTAGCCAGTATAAACATATTGAAAAAAACCTTACCAAATCATGCTCTCGCTTTCTCAGTTACTGCTTATTTAATTAGAGCAGAAAGGGTTACTGGAGGTTTGCCTGGACCAGCCAAACATCATAAGGCACACCGAAACACTCTGGATGGTCCATCACAGGGCACAAACACAAACCTAGATTTCTACAGGTCATTTTCGTGCCTCCAAAGGACCCATAAAAGACTCATAATGTCCCGCTTGTCTTCCTTATTTGTTCTGTAAATATCACCCCTTAAACTTTGTTTTGTGTTTTTATGTTTCGGCAGGAATGTGTGATACAGTGTGAGGGTAATTTTAACAGCGATAGTTCTTGGGGTTTATGTCAAGATCTACTGCAAACCACTGAAAGCACACCTAAGGCAGAACAAGTGTCCACAGAAACCACAAGCATTCCTGAGCAGCATCAGGATGAGAAAAGATACGGTGGCTTCATGAAACGATACGGCGGGTTTATGAAACGCTACGGAGGTTTTATGAAACGCTACGGAGGATTCATGAAGAAGGCGGTGGAACTTGGCTGGCCAGACCCGGAAGATTTGGACAGAGGCAGGGCAATTCTGTCCACGAGCGAGATGAAAATGCTGGCAGATCAAGTGGAGAAAGATGGGGAGAGAGAGGAAGCTGCGATGAGGGACACCCTCAAAGAAAAGGAAGTGGTTGATAGTTTAGATGGTGTAGTTAAGCGATATGGAGGATTTATGAGGAGAGGTTATGGCACAGTGGGAGAAGTTGGGCCTTTTCGGAAACGCTATGGTGGGTTCATGAGGCGAGTGGGCAGGCCAGATTGGTGGGAGGAGCCTAAATTCTACAGAGGCATCCCTAAGCGCTCTGCGCAGGAGGAGAACTATAAAGGAAAGGTATTAGAGTTGACCAAGAGATATGGGGGGTTCATGGAATATTGAAGTTTTTAAAGACTGTGGTTAGCCATCTACATTGCTGTTTTATCAGATAACACCCGCTTGAAATAAAACTTAATTGTGCTGACATGATGCATAATTTGTCTGTGTGATGCATAATATGTCTTTGTGCTAGACATATTCAGAAAGGGAACACAATGATCTCAACGCCTGGCTATTATAATTCATTAATTACCTAGCCAGTGATGGGATTCTTCCTTCTGTGACTCCAAATATAGTTTTTTGTCTCCTTACACCAAAGTACATTGTACATTATTTTTTATGTTCAGAATTACTTAAAAAATCACATAAATAATTTAAAATGCAACATTAAATGCCAGCACCATGTTTTCTCCCAAAGCTGTTTTTTTGCAGTCTAGTGTGTCAAAATTTCTTGTAATCTGTACAGCTTGAATAAACTGTTTGAAACTGCAACAAAATGGCTCTGTCTGTCATAAGTACGCGATTTTACCGCTGCTGAGATAAGTACTTTAACCCACATAACAGTACTTTAACCTATGTAGCAACAATGAGCTATTTTATCAAAGCTTGGCAAAATGTTTATCACTGTAACATCCTATGGTAATTACTTGATTACTATGTACAAACTATGTTGCAAAAGCTTTTATTCCAAAGCCTGTAAAAGCACCATCGTATCATGGTCTACATGAAAATAGTGGACGTGTGTATAATGATATAATGATGGTTATCTGGTCATGATGGTCTTTATCCATCTGCTATTAGGAATAGCACATACATCCCTTCTTTTTTCCTCTTAATGAAACCAACACTAGCATGACAGTATAACATGGATTTTATTCACTGTTATCGGCCAAATGTCAAGTCAAATGTATTTGTTTTTTTACGCATTGCCTCAAAGCAAGTTAAAAGATTTCAGAATGAACGAACCGAGAAGGCCTGCTAAGCAATCCAAGAGCAATAGTGGTAACTTAAAAAGTAATTTGACCCAAGACAAACCCATCCTCATATAGCCATGTTCATTATAAATTAAACAACTGTAAATATCATGTGTCACTTTATTCTTCTTCTTGGTGAAGTTTTAATGACTGATGACGCTCCTGACACAACCTTCCGTAAATATAATGTACCAGCACTGTTATTGTGATATTGTGTGCGTGATTTTAAAAGTTTATTCTTGGATTGTACATCCAGAGATAAAATTATACTAATACTACATTGTATTCTGTCATTAAATTTTAATTATGTACCAACAAAACATTTTCAACTCCAGCAACATTTTAATCACTTAAGGTAAATCAGGTCCATGGATTTATGCCAGTTTATGCCATTTATACCTATTTATATCAGACCATGGCGTTTGCAATGCCTTTCCAGTATTGCAAATTCCACTTACCCCAAACAAGTGCTTTTTAAGACAACATGAAGCAGTCTGGCCATTTTGTACTCACCTTTCTTTCTAGACTTTAATTTCCACAAAGTTGTTTACAGACATTACTATGCAAATTTGCTATATTGAACCTGCTTTGGAAAATCAGGTCATTTATGTTGGACAGCCATTGTAGCAATCTGGTTACGGCTCATAGCCCTAGCTTCAATTATAACTTGTGTGTGAGGATGTGAGGGCTGATTAATTTTCTCTACACCATTCTCATTGTGATGGAGATGTGCATTACTGCGTGACTTTTTACACTTCAAAATTTAGATTTTTATTATTTCATCAATAATAGACATTAGTTTTTATTTTTTGTGCCATTTTCTTCAACTGCTTTGTCTGGTCATGTCCTTGTAGGCTCCTGGCCAGCCAAGACCACTGCTGTGATTTCATTAATGGTGCATTTTAAGGCTGTAAAGTAAACTAAACATCAGTTCAAAGTTGGATCATAACTTTTTTTTACACATTTCTACTCTAAAATCCAATATTGTATTCTAAAGTCATGCTCGGCTGACATTGTTCATTTACTAATTACAGACTCAAATACAGTTACCATGGGTCGATCACTGTTTAGAATGATGATTTACATACCTGAATAATATGTTCATTGAGAACATTTTATTTTTACTAAAATAATGTTTAATGTCATAGTGATGTTGGAGGGTTAAATGCTGATGTTAATGTGATTCAGTCATTTGGTGCTTTCTTATGCGCAATAATTAATAAAGCAATTGACAACAATTTGATGCAATCAGTCACCACTTAGCATCCAGTGTAGTATCTAGATGGTGATGGTGGCGTGATGGTAAGACAACTGGGCTTGTGATTGGAAGTTTGCCCGTTCTTTTCCAAGAGCCATTGACTAACTACCTAACTAACTGCTAACTGCGGGTGCAGTGACTAGGGCTGTACACAATATGCTCTCACTGCTACCCCCTGTTGTGTGTTCACAAATGTGTGTGAATCTTTTTACTGTGTTTCACTGCACAGATTGGATTAAATGCAAAATAATAATTCCAATGTGTCAATTAGCACAGTAGTAGGAGAGTATTATAAAATAAAAAAAATCTAAAATAGTAGGTACCGGTTTGTGAGTGTTTTTATTTATTTAGTTAGGTAGATGTATCTGATAAAAATGTATATACAAATGTCAACACATTAAACAAATAAATAACAAAATCTGACTCAGAATCATAATACAATATTTCTACGAATTGTCATTGTATAGAAATAATATGAACTCTTAGTTAATAACCAAAATAACCAAAATCAATTAACACATACACAATACTATTTAAAGCAATCCTTTTATATATAAAGTGTATCTGAACATTCTAGGGGAAAAAAAGAATGATCTTTTCACGACTGCATTTTTTTTTCACATGATAGAAGTATTCCTCCTCATATAAACCAATCCTTGCAGTGAAACACACATTTACACACATTACTGAATACACACTAAGGGGTAGCAGTATGCTTGCGAGTATGATGCGACGGGCAGCCCTATCAGCAGCCCCCGAGGACCAGATAGGGGTTATGTGTCTTGGTCATGATCACTTCAGTCGTGATCTGTTCTAGAATCGAACATTTAGAGTTCTCAAACCACCAGGCCTCAACTGCACTGAAATATAAACATAGTATTTAAAATGAAATGTTTCTAAATATAGATTTTTGGTAATCCTTTTCATAAAATAATGCTTCTCTGAAATAATGGCTAGAACCCCAAACCTCTCAGATTGGGTCACACACTAATATGTTGAAAGCATAATTTTCTGGTTGTGTCATATAGCTATCTCAGAGTTGGACAGAAATAATAACATATTTCATGAGAATGCATCACTACTATTATGGCCTAAAATAATAACATGATTTATAGAATCATTTTGCAAAATAAAGATAGAAAATTCTTCCTATTGGCCTGTGATCTAAAGCTTAAGTACACTAACTAAGTTAACCAAATTTACTTACAAATAATAATATTAAAGAATATTGGTACATTTCTGAATAACTAAATGAATTGCTGTGGGAAGGTTCTACAGCTATGTGAGGCCAGATGAGCAATACAGTTGCTGTAGCTAAATTTGCTTTTAATGATCAGTATTCTTCCATGTCATGTTTCTTACATTAATACATAGACAATTTAGTATATTTAATTTACTTTAGTTGCTTGTTATTTGACTGTGGGAGGAAACCAAACTACTCAGAGAAAACCCACATAGAGATGGGAGAACATGCACACAGAAAGAAACTTGCTGTGAGGCAACAGTGCTACCCACTTAAAAACTATTTCACCCAACACAATTCTAAGAGAAAAAAATTGAGTTGTTATGTAACAGAGCTAACATTATATCATTATATAACTATATGATTACTGAATCATATCATTGCTAGATATGATTCACAGGGTTTTGTGAGTCAAAACAACTGAAATAAAAGCCAGTATGCATTAACATTAGATACACATAATTAAGTAGCATAATTTTTAATTACATTAGCTTAACTTATTTAGCCATTATGATACTTAAATCAACAATAATTAACAAATACAATCTCAATATAATTACAGATATTATTGAAATGGCCTCTTATAACAAATGTGTGATTAATCTATTTCTTTTAAATAATTGCTCTGCCGCAAACATAACAGTTCACCACCAGTTTCAACACAGAGTGATTCTTAAACTATGTGTTCTGTAAGTACTTAATTATAACTATGCACACATTCGATGTTATCATATTGTCATGTGGCTCATGCTGGCTGAGTAGGTAGAAGAAAGAATGTTCTGGTTCGATTTCTAGTTGTCTGGGTCCTTTCTATGTGGTGTTTGCATGTTCTCCCCATCTGCTTGGGTTTACTCAGAGAGCTGCAGTTACCTTGGACACAATAAAAACAAGTGTGATGTGTTTATTTTCTTAATTCCAAATAATATATATTGGGCCATGAAAAACAATGAATTTTTACACTTTAAATTGTTCCCCAGCCTAACTTTTATAAACATATTACATTGTTGCATGTTGCAATAAAACAAAAAAGTTAAAATTATAGTCTCAAATTGTCTGCAATGAAAAAAACAATCAAAGAAAACGTAGGAAACAAAGTATTATCCCAGCTAACATGATATATTCCCACAATTTCATTAATGTTTCACTAAAGTTTTTCACCAAAGGAAGTGTTCTCACAATAACTTTAGTAGGTTGTTCTATAAACATTATGTGACCTAGATTGTAAATTATAAGAATGTTAGTTTGAAATGGAATGGAAGCCGATTCCTGCAACATAAAATAAAAATACACATATTTTTATATAACAGGACATATTTTTTTCTCGGAATTAAGTCAAATGGTATGTGAATCTTTTGAAATACTATGTTATTCTTTTGAGATAATAAATCAGGTTATTGGCGATATTATGTCTTTTTTTGAAGTCATTGTTTTGACATACTCTGCTTATTTTTCGATACTAGGTTGTTATTTTAAGATACTGAGTGATTATTTTGAGATACTAAGTCGTTATTTTAAGACACTTATTCGTTATTTTGAGATGTTACGTTATTTTAAGATACTAAGTCATTATTTTAAAAATCTAGCTCATTATTATGAGATACTAAATCATTATTTTTAAATACTGTCATTATTTTGTGGTACTACGTCGTTATTTGATGACACTTGTTACTTTGAAATATTAAGTTCTTGTTTTGAGATACTAAGTAGTTATTTTGAGATAAAACGTCATTATTTAAAGATAATACGTCGTTATTTGGAGATACTAAATCGTTACGTTAAAATATTAAGTCGTTATTTGGACACACTCTTGTTAGTTTGAAATACTAAGTCGTGTTGCTGGTGTTCGTGACAGAGTACAAATGGTTAACCAGAGGCCGCGCCTTCCACATCCTGTACCGTTACTGAGTCTCGTCTAGAAATATTGACCTTTGTTAGAAAGTAAACACGAGTCTAAGTGATACGCACGGAACGAAGGTCGAACATCACGTGTTTGAATAAACAGGGACTGTTGCGTTTCTCCACCGAGGCGAGGAGGAAGTTACTGTAAATACAAAACGCTTCTCCGTCGGAGAAGAGGATACAGTACTCCTTTTGGTTTCATTTCCCTCCGTTTACCGGCATCATGAATTTCTTCCTGGAGACTTTGAAAGTGCTGGGTCTGTCTCTGCTGTTCTACCTGGAAGCGTTCGTCAGATTCTTCGTCCCCGCGCGGAGAAAGAATGTACAGGGGGAGCTGGTACTGTTAACCGGAGCTGGCTCGGGTCTGGGGCGCATAATGGCGCACGAGTGGGCGAAACTGGGAGCCAGACTGGTGCTGTGGGATATTGATGAGGAATCTAACATGGAGACTGCACGCCTCGTTCAACAAACACACGGAGTCAAGGCGCACACCTACACCTGCGACTGCAGCAGCCGAGTGGATGTGTATCGAGTCGCAGATAAGGTACGCGCGCGCGCGCGCGCACACACACACACACACACACACACACACACACACACACACACACACACACACACTTGTTACAGTTACCATGACGTTCTTGAGATGTAATGAAGTAAATAATAATTTATTTACTAATTTATTTATTTAAAGATCTATTTATTATATTATTATTTTTCAATCGATGATTTTGATCAATGATCATTATTTGTATTACATTTAATTTTTATATTTATTGTACTTTTTTCATAAGGTCCAACGTTATTTCTTGTGACTCAATGTCCCCTGTTGTGGAAAAAAATTGCACAAGACACAAGTTTAAAATAATAATAAGTAAAATAATATAACAAAAGTGTATATTTATTATGAAAAAGAGTACAGAATCTGCATGAGTGTCACAAGTACACACACACACACAGATGAGAAGGAAGAGCGTCTGAATGTCCGCACATGTCTAATTTATACCCCTGAGGGGCAAAGTTGTAGCTGAAGCTAGTCATGGATGACTATGAGAAGTCGTGAGAAAGGAATTTGTTCCTTGAAGATGGGCAACCAGTCGTTAATCTTTGTTGGGAGGACACGGACATAGGTACCATTAGGTACCGTTATGCTCCAACTAAAGGGAGTTCAGCACATTCTATCTGGCAAAGATAACATACATACGTTTGGGTACACAATGCACTAGTGTATGAGTTTCTAAAATAATAAAACAATAACTCCTCCGTAGTTCCCCAATGGTGGAACAAGCTGCCTGCCACTACCAGAGCAGCGGAGTCCCTCGCTTCCTTCAAAA